>JAOXYC010193687.1:0-12049 GCA_028565715.1 Phoronis pallida
GTGAACACAGTTTGATCAGGTTTAACATGAACATTGTGAACACAGTTTGATCAGTGTTAACATGAACATTGTGAACATAGTTTGATCAGTGTTGACATGAACATTGTGAACATAGTTTGATCAGTGTTAGACAATGTGAAACATGAAAGGGAGCATTGATTGATCAGTGCATCAATCTGAATCTATGAGTGTGATTATTGTTTGACCATAGCTGGAACAATCTCAGAACCTATAGGATGTTGAACAAAATGATGCAGGGATTTAGACAAAACATATTCAGCTTTAATATTTGTTTGGGGTAAAATTTGAATTTTTTATCACACCAATTTTGTTAGTTATAAAAAGTTTAAAAGTCTGACTTTGGATTAGAGCTGTTTGAGATGTACATGATCTTGAGGAACTAGCATTCTTAAAAGAAGAGTTGTCTTTTCGGTCAGTGTCAGTGGGATAAGTTAATTGTCACAAACATGATCTTTTTATTTGAAATTAAAGACATGCATCTTTCTTTTCAAATGAATAGATTTCCAAAATTGTTACAACATTTACTTATTGTTTGTAGTCACTGTGGCTAATTTCAACAGTGGACGATGGTTATGTTGGTTAAACTATTTTTTTTATGTTGCTTGTTCTTTTCATAAAACTTATACATCGTTACATTCGAATGCGAAATTGTCAACTATTGAAATACGACGTTTCATAGGCTCCTTTAACATAATTTGATCATTTTTCATTACCAAACATTGTTACTACCTTCATTCTTTATCGAAAACATGGTTTTATGTGTTGCAGTTGATCTCATTTAGCGAGCGTTCGGCAAGCTATTTCTTTCAGCTACAATGGTCGCTTGTGAAGAGCTTTCCGGAAGAAGCAAAGGATGCAATTTGTAATTGTAACAAAAAATCCAACGCAATTGATCTCGTTCAATAGTTGATAATTTCACATTCGTAAGTAGCGATGTATAACTTAAGAAAATTGTGAAATGGATACAACTTTTGGCTAGATTAAGTTCATGTAAGCAAATCATTTAATCACATGATCTATTATTTTTGCACGTTGTTTTCCTGTAAGATCTTTTATTCAAAATGGTTATACCATAAATACTGTACAATAACATTTTGAGAAGATAATTCCTAATCATGTTATATGTAAGATTATATATTTTATGTTTAAGCCATTTTGCACTGATTTACTTGTATGACATGTTATCAGATTAATATGATTCCTGGTAATTCGCAATTATGCTTTTCTTTTCTGGTGTTTTGAAAGTTGGATTCTATGGGAAATATGGATGGGTTAAGATCACATATTTATATAAAACTTGTTGATACCTACTGAGTTCAGAAAATATGTCAAAATATAATCATTGGTGAACTTTATTTACTTGTTTAACACATACCAAAACAACATGTGTTTAATTCTAATTGCCTTAATAGTTTTCATGATTAAAATAATATCATTTTGTTCTATTTTTGTGGGGGTTAATTTTTTTATTTTAATGAAGACCAAAAAATGACATTTAATGCAAAACTACCGCAATTCAATTTCTCACCGTTTCAGAAAACCAACTGTTAAGTCACTCACCGAGTATAATATATTAAAAATTCATATTCTATGACATAGCTTTAGTAGTCACTTCAATAAAAAAGTACATTATTTCCTTCAGTTCAATGAAAGACGAACGATTTTTTTTACATCATTTGCACTTTTAAACTATGACATCACTTGAGTAAAAACTGTACTCCCGCTGAGTAATTGATATAAAAAGTGAAAAACAGCCTTAATGAATTCTCGGTATCCGAGATTGATAGAAAGAAGTTTATTGTCACACATTATACTGCCGTAAGAGGGTCAACATAGGCTGTCAACAACTGAAAATATGTAACGTTACTAGGCAACCCAAATATGACGGGGAAACATTTACATCTTTAAACGGAAAGGTGCACGTAGTATAACTATTTGAAAATTAAGTTTGGTTCAACGAAAGTTTTCATCTTCATATTGTCATACACCAGTTACCGAACATCCGTGTTTCTGTTTTTTGTTTCTTACCTTCGTTTACATCGTTCATCGTGGGATTACCAGTGGTCTCCCTTTAATCAAACGAATTACACAAGGAACTATGAAGGGATTGTCAGCAGGAAAATGATGAAACTCAGATAGGAAAAAACAAAAATGGCGTGTGGTAGAAACTTGATCGCAGTATTTTGCGCGATCGTGTTAGTGGGTAAGTTTGATTTTATTGGTCAAAATCAAAACACATAAGATAGCCTAGGAGTGTAATAGTCAGGATATTCAAGTCCACAGACACATTTTGAAGCCGCAATGTGAATATTTCTAGAAGTATTTTTTCTTGGTCAAAACAATTTACTGTCTCGGTGTTTCACCATTCCAAAAAAATTTAAAAGTGTTCAAATCTGGGCCCTATACAGGTTAAGAAATCTTTGGGTGTGTATTAAAAAAATCAAAAACTTAAAAAATGAGATCAAAATAAGTTTGAAGTGCAAAAGAATTTTAAATGTTGTTTTTTTATTCAATTTTCTCAAAAAGACTACAGATTTTTTTGATTTTTCGAAAGTTCATAATTTCTGTTGACATAAATAAAGGCCAGTAGATCTGAACACTTCATAAGAAAATAAAAAAGGTTACAAATACCGAGACAGCAACTTGATAATATTTTCTAAACCACAAGGTTTTGTCCCCTCGGTTTTGTCACTGAACTAAGTGAACTTATCAATAACATTATATTTTCAGAATACCAATCTCTAGCTTTGACAACACAAAATGCGTCTTCTGCTCAATCATTTGACACTGTGACAGGTAAATTATTTTGTGATTCGAGTTTACACATTCGAAGATCTGTGATTCGAGTAACGAAGGGCCATCGATCCTAAAAGACCCCTTTAATTAAATATGCATAAGCCTTATTTCTGACCATAAAAGTCATAAAAATTAATTTCATTGAAACTTGCATAATTAGAACTGCATACACTACACTCTCCTCAAATTAATTTTAATGCGTTCCTCGGAAGACTTTCGAGCCTTTTAAATAACTATGGATACCCCCATTGCACTAAAGTTAAATTTTAACAGTTAAAAGTCCTTTTTGCCACTTAAAATTTTCAAAAATATATGCTGCCGCAAATCGTCTAAGGTTTTTAAAATTATAGAACGATTTTTACGGCAATTTTTTTTATGACTTTTATGGTCATGAATATGGCTTATGTTTCTTTAACACGAAAAACCATGAAATGACCGTCCCGTGCTCTCATGCTTTTGTGACTAATAAATCAACTGTCGCGACTGATGATTAAGCAATTTTTTTAAATTGCTTTTAAGCAATTAAAATCATCAGTTTAAAAACTCGCAGGTTTTTGCTCAGTTTATTAGTTTTATACAATTTAATTATTTCCCCTGATCAAAACTTGGTAAAAACAGACAGTTGGTTCCCGCTGAGACAAAAGTTGTTAAAAATACGACGGTGCTTTGTCGGCATTTACAGTCATTATTAAAATCTTTTCATAAGATCTAAAAATCACCTTATCACGTAAAGCACTGTAAGTGCAAAGCACCGTCGTATTTTTAATGACTTTTGCCTGATCAAAACAGTACATGTGTGTTGCACACACGGATGGAACGTGTAATTTACTTTTTTTTGCACATATATTACACATATATTTGGATTGACTATATATAATATGAGATGATATTTTGTCAATATGAATTTTCCAGGGGACCGGTTGACCACCACAACAGGCGAGCAGTTCACAACATGTAAGATTCATTATTGTTCCGCATCATACTGTCTACAATAATTTATCATTTATTATTCATTCTGGTATGTTTTGTACTTCCGACTATCATATTTTTCTTGTCATGTGAAATTATAACTGGTCTGGAAAAATATTTTGAATTGAAACAAATGTCACTTTTAGGCAGTTTTCCTTAAAAAAACATCTGACTCGTAGATGTATTATGTTAGTCCCTGTGTTAGGTTTGGTAATATCCTTAAACCATCTCAGGCGCCAGTTTCGAAAATATAACTAAATATGCCACTGTTAGTACCTTTAGATTTCCGGGCAAAAGGCTGATTACGGCCGGGGGTTACACCCGTGCTATGTGTTGCCCCAGCCACCATTCACTATTACTGACACATTTGATGTCGTTCATTTATCAATAATCCGTGGTCTTTATTTTCCAGCAAACTATCTAATTATGTCTGCAATAACTTCATTCAATAATAACACAAGTAAGTAATTCATAAAATACATGTTTGATTTTTTAAAACCAGGATTCTTCACAGTTTTATACGGTTACAGTTACATAATGAGAGGCCGTTTGGAAATATATTTAACACTTTACCTCAAATGGGTTGCGAAATGGTGACGGGGTGCCGTTAAAAAATGTTTAAAAATAAATCTTTAAAAAAATGCATTTTGAATATATTTCAGACAAGCAAAACATTTACTGATTGCTATAATGATATTTTTGTAAAGTATTTCATTAATTGATATGAATTTCAGGCAATGTAACGGGCAATTCAACAACACAAGGAATAGAGGGAGCCACGACCCCGGGGATCATACAGGCCGACATAACAACCCCGGGGATTAACATGTCTGGCAATGAAGAAAAGGCTTCAATATCCAACACAAACCAGACTTATCCCTCGACAAGTTCTCCACAAACAACATTTGCACCAGACGTGGAAACGACGCCGATAACAGAAGAAGGCACGACAACTAAAAATGTTAGAGACAGTGAGTTAACTTCAGGACATGATGTGGGTTCAAGTACTGACACAACAACTCCCATCGATACGGGGGGTCACAGAGAAACTACAGCTGGGGCGCCGGGAACTGCAGAGCCGGACAACGTCACCAACTCTCATGAAACTAATGCAACACAAACACCATTCAATGTCTCGAGCGATGAAATTGGTGAGTAATGTTTTTACCTATTTGACTTTGGAATCCAGGCATCTAAGATTTTGTTATGGCTTAAATCTGAATTTCCCGTAGATCGCTCGCTAAATTTCCTATTTTCCTTCAGTTTTCACGGATTTTCTCTTTACAAATCTCAACTCCTTGGGAAAAATTGTCACCCACCCATCCCTATCCCCTAATTAGTTATCACAATTGTATATTTTTTTCTCTTAAGGGCGTTTTCATTCGCCCATTTTTGCAGAGAGCAATTATTTATCTGTATTATTTTTATCGTTTATTTTTAAAATAAACATTTTCAACGAAATATCCACCAAGATAAAGTTCGTTTTTGGGACTGCCCTAGCATGTGTTACATTTTTGTTCATTTTTCCATTTTTTAAATTTGTTTTAACAACGCAATTTTGACGATTATTCCAGTCATCGGAAGTGTCTTATTTGAACAATGGCTAAAAAGAAACATGATCTATACGCTACTTCTAATTCCACAAACACTTTTTAAATAAATTGAATGAATTAATTGTATGTCTTGTTATATTGCTGTGTTATGTCGAATTTTTCTTACAGGAGAGGAGTTGGATTGTCTGAGTAACGTGACGGAGATTTGTTTGGGTGATTTATCAGATATGGCAAAATCAGCCGAATATGGGGTACCGTCGTTTTCAGCCAGTGAGTTCAGAGACGCTTGCAGGTAGTCATTGTTGTTGCTTTCTTGTTTAGATCTGCATTTTGTTTACAAATCTGAAAGTTCTTATGTAGCTCAGACGATATGAAATAAACCGAAGACCCGAAGCCCCCGGCAATCTTGAATCTCAGATAAGCCTAGTAACTTTTGCTTATTAGCAGTTGCCGTTACTATTTATGTTTTCAAATGATTTGTTCGTAACGATAGAGCAAGGTTTTTGGCGCGAACTTTATCAAAGCCAGATTACGCCGGACAGATGGGCTTTCGAATATGCTCAAAGCAAAGATTTCTACATGATTCAGAGGTTTTAAATTTTATTTTATATGTTTGGGACAATTAGTTAGTTGGGCCAACGAGCGACATGGATTTGTTACATGTATGTAGATAACGGGGGGAAAATCAGTACGATCAGCGGTGCTGAATGTGTCTGCATTATTTCCTCTAACGTGATTTCTCATCAATCAGTCTCTTGTTTCAAGTAAATACAAGGGGTCGGAAGAATGTCGGAAGTTCATTGGTGAAAAATGTGATGGGGCAACTAACGCTGACATCGAAGACGTCGACAAGGTGTTTGGATATTTGTGCGGACAAGGTTTTACAGGTAACGTCTGGAAATTAATGACAAAATGTAATTTTGAAATCACATAAATAAAAAAGATGTAATTTTGAATTGATTTGTCTTCTCTTCGAACATGCACTCATAAAATACTTTATTTTTGATAACATTTCAAATAAAAGTGTGCATTACTTTTCATTTTATTCCGTGATTATCAAAATATCCTCAAAAGTGTTAACCTTGTCCTTTTTAGCATATTTGAGAAATATAAAGTGTTTCTATAACAACGAAGCTGTGAGCTATGCTGTGAAGAAATGTGTGAAAGGATATAAAGAACAAATGAGAGATATCAATTATAACCGAGAACAGAGGGCTAGGAAATTAACACGAATGTGCACGTAAGTATTCTATTATATAATTGTGTTTGACCTTTTCTCGCGCAATGATGACCTATGCCTTTACGACAGTCTACTGCCGGTAGCGCCACCAGTCGGCGGTGCTAGGTACTGAAGAAAACACCCGAGGACAGAGTTGAAAATTTCTACGGTGAGATAAGAATTAAATTTAATTATACGATGACCTATGCATGTTTCGTTAAACGCGATATACTTGTTCGTAACGGTCTTTATCATGTTTCGCAATTTCGAAAAGCACCCATTTTTCACCATCGACATGTTGTAACAGTACCCCTATCCCAGCCATGTTCAATGAAAATTCGTTGTTTTAAACATCTCTTTTAATATTATCATGTTTGCTTTGATGGCCGAATATTGATTATTTTTGAAAAGACAGAACAATATGGAACTCTCGATCGGGAATCGAACCCGGGTCTCCCGCATTACATGTGCTGGTGACCTTCTAGAAGGTATAACACCGGCACATGTAATGTCTTTTCAAAAATACATCTCTTTTGTTTGCCATGTCAATGAAAGGTAATTTTGGTGTCTGGTATATATTCTTGTGAGATTTATTTTTGTTAGAATCTAAATTTCAACATCAGTTTAGGCGTGTGAGTTTTGATCTGTTAATTCTGTAGCCTAGTTTCATTTTATTCATCACACAGTCTCGTTTTGGTTTGAAAAAACTTCGATAGTGTTATTACGTTTGGAAAACTCATTCTGATTGAAGTTACATGTTTCGACCTTTCAACCTGTCATCATTTTCAGGCACACCAACTACTTTGTGACGTGTACTAGCCGCCAGATTCGCAACAGGTGCACTGACGTGGCAGCCGACCTCGTCATAAGTTGTTCCAGAGACACTTTGGGTGAGATGTTTCACAGAAGCAACCATCCTTGCACCATCAACGCAGCATCGACGAAGGATTTCAATTTGATAAAATTGGTTTTATGTGCATTGCTTTGTTTTGCCTGGACAATACTGTAGTTATAACTGTTTTTTTCAGTGATGCAAAACTTGTTAAAAGAAAATAATTAATGAATCCGAACTGTCAAAAAACCTTGTCTTTTAACAAGTTTTGCATCACTGAAGACATATTGCCGATTTATACTAACTTATAACTGTTTGCGAACATTTGGAAAAAATATGATTGTTTTCTACTGTGCAAAAATACACTTTTGATAAACAAAAAAATCAGAGTTGAATGTCAAGGTGTTTAAAGTTTTAGAATGCAACCAAAATATGATTTGCTTGGCGCTGATTACAGATAACTGCAAGGGAAAAGGAACCATGATAGACGAACACGACATCTTTCTATCAAACATCGACAAAACCGAGTTTCTGTGGGGTTATTCGGTATTTTCTATGAAAATGTGTACAATTTGGATTAAGTGTAAATATAAAAACGAACACAATATTCTTTAGACGTGACATGTTTCATGACTCTCCAAGTCACATTCTCGAACGTACAATGCAAATATTACATGTAAAGGATACCAAAACGAGGACGGTTCTAAAAGTTTCCCGCCAATTTACAACAGTATATAGAAGAGCGTGCCACTAGATGGCGCTCACAAACAACCAACTAAACAAATTTGGATTTAGAATATAACTTGCTAAGTTGTAAAAATCCACGATCTCTGACTTGGTCTCTGTCTAGTGTTATAAGGCACTTATTGATCTATATTGGTTTATTCCATACAAAAGTCTGCTTTCTTTAATTCGGTACAATGGACCCTGATTGATAAAACTAATAACAGGTAATCAATAAATTGAAATACAATAACATTTGTTGTCGAGAATGGGGTATACAGGAAATTTATTAAGGAGGCAGCAAAATCGAATATGAAATCCACCACTTTTAAGTGAAAATTATCTCATTGATAATGGAACAGTGTGTAAATATTACAATGTGCAAATACAACACTTGGAAAACATTTTCCAGAAAGTGAAATTGAAATAGCTAAGGATGAATTTTAGAATCAGCGCGTAAGTAAACAAAGACATTGTTTATAGTTTAAATCGACGTTTCGGTTTTTTCTATCGAAACGTCGATTTAAACTATAAACAATGTCTTTGTTTTCTTACGCGCTGATTCTAAAATTCATCCTCATATTTTGGCCAAAAACAAATGTGATGAAATAGCTAATTATGGTATAATTTCCATCAGGGCCTTGGTGATTTACCCGCCTTTGATGGGATCATATTCGCCACTTTCTGAACCGCTTGTACAGTCCCTATAAAGGTGGACAAAGACTGCCGCCTCTTCTCCTTAGATTTGAATTTCAAACTTCCCGCTTTGCTGACGATATGCTGAAACTTATTTTTGTCAGTATTCTCTGCAAAGTCCATCCAAAGTCCTAAAAGTTTGTCGTAGTTTTTCTGAGACAATGCATTTCTTTTCGATTGTCTTGATTTACTCTGTTGACCCTGATTAGGTTTCTCAGACACAGAAACGCGGTCACTCGTTTCTTCATTTGGTGATAGCATTTTTCTATCGCTTTTGGAGTTCTTCGATTTAAAGGCCTTGACAGCATCGCGTACGGCATCACGACTAGTCGTATTTCCAGATGCTGGTCTCGCTTTAACGTCTGGTAATGTCAAGAATGATTTATTGGTTTCCACTGGGATTTCGAAATGCTGATGACTCCCCGGATCAGTCTTTTCTCTGGTGATTTTTATTGATGGCAAGCTAAGAGTTTTGATACCGGACTGTTCACTCTCATGCTGTTTCTTTAAACCAGTGTCGTTTGAATTGTCTGTATCGACATCATCTGCATCTAGAGTTGGCGGTTTATTCGCAATACTGTCTGCAGCAGCACTGTCGTCAGCTTCGACACTTTTCACTATCCCGCCATTATTGTCGTCTGCTGGTGTAAGCATACTAGATATATTACCGAAAGCTGACCTCCACATTTGAAAGTCCCTATTCCCAACGCTATATTTTTCACTCGCCTCCTTTTCCAATTCTCTTTCCTTCTCAATCTCCAATTCCTTCTTTTTAGATTCAAGGATTTCCAGATATTTTGGTTTGTTCTGTTCCTTTTTAAAGTCTTCAATGTTACCAAGAAACCTTTTCATTCGGTCTTCTAGTTCTGCTTCGGACGACGCATTGGAGCATGTTGAAAGAGATTGTTGCTGCTTCTGATGAACTCCCGCTAGCCATCGCCGTGCCGTTGGCGCCAAATCTAGATCGGGAAACTCAAAACGTTCCTTTGGCGGATTCATAATTACGCGGTGAGAAGATTTCCTCTGAATTCTTCGAGTTGATGGCGTTAAAGACACCTCGGATGGAGCATGCCCATTGTGAGTGTTTAGGAAGTTGGTGCTGTTCTTGAGGACCCATTCTTCAGTCTTGTCAATAAAACAGTCAATGAGGCGATCATGTTGTATCGCTTCTCTGCGAGCATCCAGTTTCTGCTTGTGTTGTATCATATTTGTCTTCTCGAAGTTTCCTTCCCTTCTGCACGAGCGTTTCTGCTCGTCAATATAACGCAATTGCCTTTCACAAGAAGTCCTCAGGTCTTCGTGTTTCCAGAAAAGATGCCGTGCTTTATTGTTTGTGTACATAAACTCGAAGTTAACACTCTCATCCTGCTGGTTAACGCCGCTGAAACGATTGTGTATTGTAGCCATTTTCGCCGGTGGTAGTAAAGATTGTAGTTCAGATCTGAAAAAATCATTTTTTTTAAATATAATTCTTAATTCTTTTTAAAACTTCATGTCTGACTAGTTTCGAAGATACAAACTTCGTTGTCGCAAGACGCCATTACTCGTTTTTTTGATAAATTTTTAATTCATGTCAAAACATGGAACACATTATAAACTATTCACCGATTCACAATTCATGTTTGAATACTAAAAAAGTCACCAAAAGGTAATTATTTTGTGATGTTTAATACGAAAGCTATTATACCATGTCTGGCAACTGTTTTACCTAGTCGATTTTTACACACAAGGCGTACATTGTGCCAAACAGTCAAAAAGAAATTAGCCTTTTAAAGATACTGTCTCCTCGTTGGTGAGGATCTGGGGTCAAAATTCAAATCAACTAGAAATGTTGTGTACGCGTCCTTTGACGAATGTAACTAACCTGCATCTTGGTAAAAAAAGAAATCTGTAAAGGGTCTTTTTGGAGCTTTTTGTATCCATATCTAACTCTGTCTGCAGACAGAGTTAGACTTTTTTTGGATAAAAAGCTCTCAAATCACCCCTTACAGATTTTTTCGAATTTTTTTAATTCAGATGCAGGTTAATTATATTCATACACATAATTTGAAGTTTATTTGAATTTTGACACCAGGTCCTCACCAACGAGGAGACAGTATCTTTACTGAAATAAAACTCTACATTTTTAAGGAAACCACAGTATTGTGGATGAATTAGGGGATTTTTTTCTAAATAAGCCATTTTTTTAGTTCGATATAACAAAAAGGATCTTTATGATAGATAACAGCAAAATGCAACCTACCTCGACGTCAGGATTCCATGTTGTATAAAGAGTTGTTGATCCCGTCACTGAGTAACTAAGACCGAGTGTAAAGCTATTGTTAGGTAACGAATAGACGTATTATCTATTGTTTTCCAATCGATCAAAGACCACAAATCAATGTATTCGATTTGATATTGCTAGCCTATACAGAGAAAGAATTCTCAATTCACATAAATCAAAATACGATTCTTTTCGACATGATTTTATTGATATTTCGCTCGTCACAACATTTGAAAATATATAAAATGTTCTGTTTTAAAGCATTTCTAGCCATCAAAAACTGTGTTAGTGACACTCAGATACGCCAGGGGTCTTTCAATTGTGTACATTGTTTTTTTTTTTGAAAAAAATTGATGACTTGGAAAATTGGGTTATTTTTAGTTAAAATTTGTGTTTTTCGAAATAAGACATTGGGAGATCGTTTCTGAGTAGTTGGCTTACCGTAACGCTATGAAATTTTCCAAACTATCTTTTATATTATTGGACTCTAAAAAGGTGTCTCTGATTTTTTTGAAATAAGTCTTAGTTTACGAGATATGACCTCCCAAAAATCAAGGGTTGGAATTTTTTCTTCGTTTCAAAAAAATTTCCAATCCTTGATTTTTGGAAACTAATATCTCATAAACTAAGACTTATTTCAAAAATCAGAGACACCTTTTTAGAGTCCATGAATAAATAAAAGATTGGAAAATTCCATAGCGTTACGGTTAGCGAACTACTCAGAAACGATCTCCCAAAATTTTCGTATTTCGAAAAACACAACTTTTACCTAAAAATGACCAAATTTTCCAAGTCATCAATTTTTTGTCAAAAAAACATTGTACACAATTGTTGTCAAGACCCCTGGTGTAGGCTATGTCTGAGTGTCACTTAAACAAAGTTTTGATGGCTGGAAATGCTTTAAGGATATGTAGGAGGTTAATTTTCAAAAAGGTTTTTTTTTCAAAAACCACAGTGTTTCCTTACTTAAATCAATC
>JAOXYC010193798.1:0-12042 GCA_028565715.1 Phoronis pallida
AGTTATGTTCAGCAAAGGATTCATATACAGAATTTCAAGCTTATTTGTAATTTGACGCCGAATTTCGATCAACAAGGTGACCGTCTCTTTAAATAGTTCTCTATTTATTTCTTAAGGAATTTACCATAAAAAGAAAACAACAACTGGATTTCCTTGAGAAGCTGTTTTTGCGTTTCAAGGACAGAGCTTTCAAAGCTGACCAAAGAAATAAAATGTGAGTATAGCATTTATTATTCATTGGATATAAAATGCACACTAGCTTTCACACTGAAGCGCTCTGGTCATTTAAACCCCAAAATTTGATATCAAGGTTTGTTGTAAAAATATTTTCAAATTGGTAAATAAATTTAGCCTACATGTCACTTTTTTCCAACAATACAGTAACACATTTCTGAAAATTAGAAGTCCTTAAATACGTGATATGAAAAAAATTAATGTTTTCAACAAAAATTGTCTGCATTAGTAGATCCACCTACAAAATATGAATTATGAAATCATAGTACTCATCAAACTTTCCAGTCTCAAAAAAATCAATAACACTATTAAAGTATTTTAATACTTTTTAAAAATTACATTAAAATTAAGTAGTAAATTACATTTAATATGTCACTTTAAAGCGATATATGACGACTTTTTGGTTAACAAAAATGAAAAAAGCCACTGTAACATGTAGTTGGATTATTTTTATAAACTTTTGTAAAAATTCAGCCATTAACAGGACAGTTAACCAATTGTTTAAAGCGAAAATCATTTGAAAAATATCAGAAGAAAACTTCTTTATCGCTCGCCATTACAATCATAGCGCATGCATTTTGCGCGTGTAACGTGCATTTAGATGCGACACGTGCTTTGATAATGAAGAGTGCGCTGGATTCCAATAATCGATAAATTTTTGGCCAAATTCGTTTTGTGCTCACAAAACGAATTAATTTTCTAAATCTCTTTGAACATGAATTTTAGCATATGGATTGTCTTATAACAAGTACCTTTTGAATATTTTTGAAGTAAAATCGTGAAGTTGTAGCCGTTTTGTTAGGTTTTGAAGACAAAATAGTTCCATTCATTACTACGCATCACATATCCCTTTAATGCTGACATAATAAAAACAATATAAAATCCAGAACTTTCGGAGTATATTCTTTGTCAATGGCGAACAATTTAAAAGTGAACACAAAATGACAACTCAAAGGCTGGACGTCTATTGCAGGTTACTTACTGACCATAGCCGGTACTCATTCTCAGCCGAGTCAACTGGAGAAATGCCAAAAAAGTGTCTTGCTCAAACACAACAGACTGTCCGTGGCGGGATATCCTACATACTCTGGTGTAAGCCCATGGGGTTACAAGTTGGAATTGCGATTAAACTAGGGTGTGCTTATAGCCAATGGGGCTTATATCTATAGGGACCATTTGTGTACAAGCACATCGTTGAAAATTACTTTCAATCAAGGGTGGGCTTATACCTGAATGTGTACGGTATTACCAGTATTTGAACGTTCACCCAGTGTTACAACATTTACTTTTATCTCTACAAAGGGAAGTTCTTGCTCAGGAACTGGTCGACGACATTAAATCAAGCCAACCCGGTGTAGTTCTCGACTACGAGATGATTCATCAAGCGGGCTGTACATGTGATGACACAGAGTTACCTCATCACATCAGCAGCGAAGAGGAAATTAAACAATTGATGGTTGCCATGGAGACCACACTGAGTCAGCTTCCTAAACCTACCTTAGTAACCATTGCTAGGTGAGTTATATTTGGTTTCATTGTAGTTTCACAGCCTCCGACTTCAGATGAATTAAAATTGGGGTCTTTATTTCTATAGACCAGGTTTGAGTTATAACAATATTTGTGCGCCAATCTGTTAAAGGAAGTCGTAAATGGCAATGTATGCCTTTGATATAGAGCACAGCTTCATTAGAGGTAAGTATAGTTTGTAGACCAGGGGCCAGTTTCATAAAACTTTAACCAGTGTGTAACTTTAAACATTGGTTAGTTTTGATTGTTGCACGACATAAAAAGCGTCATTTGACGTCATACAACAATCAAAACTAACCAATGTTTAGCTAAACACTTGTTAACTTTCTTTATGAAACGGAGCCCTGCCAAATACTGACCAGCCAACCATTTCATGACTTGGTTGGCAGTAACAATAAATAAAATTCAAGACAATTAAAAAAAAAATTCTTGCTTTTTTTGCAGATCAAGTGAGGACGAGTTCTGCCCTCTCCATCAAGTTGATGGAATACAGGGTTTATGCATCAGTTTGTTACGGACATTATATTTCAAACTGGACGTACACATGGACTATGAGACTCTTGATTGTTTAGGATGTGATAATATTCCTTCATCTTCTACAAGTTAGTTCTACCGTCATCAAGTGAATGGAATACAGAGTATG
This sequence comes from Phoronis pallida, assembly GCA_028565715.1. Classification (NCBI taxonomy): domain Eukaryota; kingdom Metazoa; phylum Phoronida; family Phoronidae; genus Phoronis; species Phoronis pallida. The sequence continues at coordinate 2,405 of JAOXYC010193798.1, forward strand.
AGCATCAGTTTGTTACGGACGTGATATTCCGAACTGGACGTACACATGGACTATGAGACTCTTTTGATTGTATAGGATGTGATAATATTCCTTCATCTTCTACAAGTTAGGTCTACCATCATCAAGTGAATGGAATACAGAGTATGAGCATCAGTTTGTTACGGACATTATATTCCCAACTGGACGTACACATGGACTATGAAACTCTTGATTGTATAGGATGTGATAATATTCCTTCATCTTCTACAAGTTAGTTCTACCATCATCAAGTGAATGGAATGCAGGGTTTATGCATCAGTTTGTTACGGACGTGAGCTAGTCACACACATAGACGGAGACCCATCATCTTCCACAAGTTAGTTTAGACCATGTTTTCTGGCTCAATCAGTATGTTGTCAAGACCAGAGTTTTTTTAACTAAAGTAACATCATAAAATCAAGAACTCATGTCAGACGAGTTCTTGGAAAATTACAATGAATTAATTAAATTCTGCACTTTATAATTTAATTTGGTAAAATAACAGTAAGATGCATTGGCTTTCGAACTTGTCTTCCTCGTGGAGAGCTCCTGAATTTGACCGTTATCTTAAAGGCATACATCGCTACCTACGAATGTAGAATTATCAATTGAAGTATGATGTTTTCATCCGTTTCTTTTTCACAGTTTGATCACTTTTTGTTGCCAAATCATGTTACAACCTTCAATCTTGAATGAAAACACAAAGTTAAATACGTTACAGTTGATCTAAGTTATCTTGACACCCTGTCAAGATATTTCATCAAGTCACATAGGCCGCCTGTAGAGTGATTTCCGGAATAAGCGAAGGCAGTTATTCGTTTGGATGAATGTAAGGATGCTATTTGTAACAACAATTCCAACGCAATTGGCCTCATTCAATAGTTGATAATTTCACATTCGTAAGTAGCGATGTTTGACTTTAATACCAGATAATAAAGAGCAGACTTTTCCATAAAATCTCGTTTTTGGTCAAAAAGTTGATGACAACAAAGATTGAAGCTCATGTTGTTTATTCATTTCTTTAAATATTTTGTCATCAGATATTTCTTGTGTTATCAGAATATAACTTCACTAAACAATAAAACAATATGTTGTCTTGTTGGTAGACTGCACAGATATGTGGTACTTCCACAACGAAAGGTTGTTAGAACCCATTTTTCAGTCTCAGCTCTGCATGATTTTGCTTTTTTTTCTGCTGTCGCACCAATGTAAAATTTATCACAGTCAGTCAATACATTAGAATTGGTATGTACAATGATAAAGCAATAATTTTGGTTTGGTGATCATCATTATCCTTTCAAAGAAAACTGTTCATTTCTTCTTCTGTTTCTTCTTTTTATGACCATCGGCTGAAAAGAAAGTTTATACATTAAATATCTGGGTGATGTAAAACATGCCCCATCATACAGTTCAAATAAGAACTACTGTTATTACTATTAAAAGCAAAGCACAAAAACCAACAGTTGTCAAGATAGGAACACAAGAACTTCATATAAAACTCTTTCATATACTAGGTAATAATAAAATCTTAAAATCTGACCCTTTTCCAAACAACATTATGCAGTGGCATACTCTTAGCATCAAAACATGGCTGTCTTAAAATCCTTGTTGGTTGTACCTCATTTAAAATTGCACACATTATTCTATCACCACTACATACCAGTTGTTGATTCACCAGACCTCTTATTGCCTCCAGACTGTGCTTCCCGCCATACATTCAGATTATTTTGAAAGTCATACAGAGAAAAGTTCCTGAATATGAATTTGCCTTGAAAGTCATTCTGCAGTTTCGTGCTATGTTTTATCAGTTCTTTTGCAATGATTTCCTTCTGTTGTAACGTAGCTTTAACCCACAATGCATCCATTATACGACTCCCGTACTTGTTACAAGACAGTTCTGTGAATTGCTTCTGTAAGGAAAATTGTTGACGTAAGATACAGTGCTGACATGAATTGATACCACCTTTTCAAACAATTGTTAATAGGAAATGGAAATTGTTACTTTATAATTAAAATATCAAACTAGAACTCGGTCAATTACATTTTGTCCAGTCAGAAAAGGACACAAATCAAGAGGTAATACTCTCATATCACCGTCGTGCGCAATCCCCATTATCAGTCATCAAAGTGAGGTTTGCATTTAGAAAGTATAATCATTCGCTCCCTAATGCACGATTCGCATTTCATTGCACGTAAACACGCGCAAGTTGCATTGTTATGAATGTAAACCTCGATTTTGATTCAAAATGTCGAGGTATGCTGTACAATTTATTGTTATACTGGCTTTGGAAAGTTATCACTTATGTGGAATTTAAAAGCCCAAAGATTTACATTATTATTGAAAAAAAGAGAAACATCTGCTTTAAGCCACCCAATGGTGAAACAAACCTTTGTATAATTGATAAATCTATTCACACTGTCCTCTTCCACACACGGCGACCTCAAAAATGCCTCGACAATATGGCAACCCTTGACCGACACCGACAGATTGTGAATTTCTTTTGGCTGGAGGTCTAGAAAGCTGGACACAACAGCGCTGGACTCTGGCATTTGAAGTAAACTCTGAACAATCAATGAGCCGTGAAGATTTATGTTTTCTGATGAAAGTAGTGGAGGTGTTTTATTCGTATCCTAAAAAAGTCAACCATAAATATCAAATACAGTTAATTGAATAGCAACATTTTGAACATTCCTCTTAAAAGTATGCTGTTCATGTTGCTGATTGTATAATCTAATTTTGAAATATGGCTGTTTTTTTATTAATAAAAATCGGATCTTTCCCTTAGTCTCTTGTCAATACTTTCAAATTCCTCTTTCATTGGAAATGATAGTAATGCAAATAAATGAATGCTCTTACTAGCCAAAAGTGATAAATATTGAAAAGGCTGTCAGAAAAATTTAGATCAGTTCCAAATTTTTCTGTCTTCAAAGTACAAATGATGTAAGATGGCAAACAAAAATGTATTTTGTAATTGCTGACATTTTATGAAGGACACAATTATTACCTGATCTGCTCCGTCTTCAGGAATATTAAAGTACGTCTCATATGTGGTAAGTGCTGTCATTACAGGCACACACTTCAGTTTCCTGTCGTCTGCTGAACAGTGGAAAGCCTTCAACAATACCTGCAAACAGAAGAAAGTTAAAACTAAATTACAATATTGAATCTGACCAAATCCCTTGAATACTAAATTTATCTTTACTCAAACACTGTTCTAATTTGCCAATGAGCCCTTTCTTTAACATTATTACAATATTTTAAAACCAACTAAATCTCAGCTCAACGTATAAAGCTGCCGGTTATTTTGAAAAACACTACTAGTTTCGACGTTCCGTCCTTGTCAACATTTGACAAGGACGGAACTTCGAAACTAGTAGTGTTTTTCAAAATAACCGGCAGCTTTATACGTTGAGATTTAGTTGGTTTTAAAATATTGTATAATTATACTAAATTTATCATTAAATTGTTTTACATTGTTTCCTTCATTTTGAAGATGCATAAGCCTTATCTGTAACCATAAAAGTCATAAAAACAAATTGCAGTGCAAATCGCTGTACTCATTGTACTCTAACTATAAAAGCTTTAGACAATCGCCATGCAGCAAATATTTTTGAAAAATTAATAAGTGGCAAATTAGTTACTGGATTAAAATTTATCTTGTGTTGCCCCAACACTACTTATGTTATGCAAAAAGTCATTCAGGAACACATTCAAATTCATTGGTGGAGCCTGAAATTATGGGATATTCCAAGTAAAATAATTCCACAAGTTTCACCACAATTTTTTTAATGACTTTTATGATCACAAATAAGGCTCATGCATCTTGAAGCATTGGAAATCAAAACTAACAGCAGCTGGGATTACATTTCGAAATCAACTAATTTCTTTTGACATAAACTATAAGAGTACGTTTCTCTGCAAGCTGTGGAAAAACATGGCGCAAAGCAGAACGAACCTTCAATAACTTCTTCTGCTTTGCCTGGAGCTCAACGCTGCGTTTCACCAATGCAGTTATTACCCCCACTCTGTTATGAGCAAGAATATCTTCCATCTTTAACTTCAGCTCTTGGTAGATAGCCTCAAACTAAAATAGCAAAAAAATAATAATCATATATATTATGCAACTTCCTTGGACCCAGTAATAATAATAACTTGTAAAAAATACACTGCATTATTTTAAATTTGATATTTTTTACCTTAAAGTCTACCGATGCCTGCGATTCACAGAAGACAATTTCGTGAGTACGAAACGATTTTAAAGAAAATCGTAAACAATGAAAACAGTCAGGTTTTCAACCAACGCTGTATCGTTGAAAATTTGCTACCAAAATATACGAATTCATTCATGATGTACATTTATTCAATGGGCCAAACTCTCCCTAGCACCCACCTTGTCAACAGGAGCGCACTCAGTAAGAGTCTGCAACACATAATTAGCTACATGATGAACTCCCATGTTAAACACTTTGCCTTGTAAGTAGTTGGTCATGATATATGAACACTGGTCAGTGTTAGCCAGCTTGAGACATTGTTGGATTAGATGGGAGGCAATCTTGTCTGTCAGAGCTGCAGGTAGACCACTGAAATTCAATTATTCGATCTTGACATTTAGGTATATGCAACTATTTCTAGATGTCCTTTAGGATGGTCGGTAATCTTATCATTATGCTAGAAAAAACAATTTCAGTGAAAAAAAAAGTTTTTTTGAAAGAATATTTTTTGATCAAAACTGTGATGTCATCGACAGGTCAAAGTACTTCCTGTCATAGCTAAACACATTGAAAAATAAATTTTTCTCAAATATATTTGGCTTTTTTTCTTGTTTGCAGTTCAAATTTTAAAATAATTCAAGAAAAATATATTTTTTCAATGTGTTTAGCTATATTTAATAATTATATTTTTTTCCAAAATTATTTTTTCACTAAGTGTTTTTCTAGCATGATGATAACATTACGGACCATCCTTAAAGGGCATCCAGAAATAGTTGCCTATACCTTTAAAGATACTGTCTCCTCGCTGGTGACGATCTGGGGTCAAAATTCAAATCAACTAGAAATTGTGTGTACAAGTCCTTTAAGGAATATAATTAACCTGCATCTTAGTAAAAAAATCAAAAAAATTGGTAAAGGGGTAAATTTGAGCTTTTTATCCTAAAAAAGTGTAAATTTTGAAAACCTTCTTTTTTGAATTTTTTTACTATGATGCAGGTTAATTATATTCATCAAAGGGTTCATACACAAAATTCCTAGTTGATTTGAATTTTGACCCCAGATTCTCACCAACGAGGAGAGCGTATCTTTAAATTTACAAATGAATGAAAAATAGCCAGGCTAAACAAATGCGTCCACGGCAAGTGCAATGCAATGGCTACCAAATTTATGAAAAACAACGTATAGTTCTGAAGTAGAAATTGGCTATACTAGGAGGAGAGCAGTAGTAGTAATGTCATTGAATTTGAAATCCTGTATATATATACTAACTTTCAAAATATTATTAGTGAAAAGCTTGTTTTTACCATATTAATACATTCATGTCTTAGTCACCAAAGTATCAATATTGTCAAAACAAGCTTTTGTTGATTTAATGTGATGTTATGCCATTGTTTAATTTAGTTTATACTGATGCAATAAATCACATTTGTTTAAGTCATATTTTTGCTACTATCAAAGTGGACTTTGACCTATAACTGTGATAGGTTATACGGTGAATTAAAATAATATGCAGTCTTTACCTCTCTGGATCAACATTGTCCAAGTCAGCACTGACCACCAGCACATTCCAACACCTGTCACTCAGTCGATGATTACTCTTATGTAAAACCAATAATAGAGTTTGCAGAACAGGATTAGAAACACTGTTGAATATCAAATCTGTAAATAAATTTAGGATTAAATTAATGCAATATTTCTGTGTTAAAATAGAAAGGCTTCCAATGTAAGCTGTTCTTCAATTATTGACAGTGATAAAAGCTCTCAAAAAATGCAGTTGAGCTACTAAAAAGTGATTCTTACAATGCTTTATAAAATTCTGCTTTTAATTAAATCCGCGTAAAAACCCGGGTTTTTAGTTGCATGTGTCCAGGGTTGTAGTTGTTTTCAATCATACATCTCTATAGAATTGATCTACGGGAGGCCATTCACATAGTACACTCTCACCCACTGATAAACGTACAGGTCTTGGTGACATGACTGCAGTATTGTTCATATTCTTGTCCTTTCCCATTTTGTATTGCTGAATAATTTAAATTGTATGCACTATTTGTGAAATTATAAGCAGTATACCTGACAGGTTTTTCATAGAGAGGACATCTTCGGTAATTTCTGAGAGTATGGTCACCCATTCTGGAACCACTTCATGACTTGTATCAGGCATCTCGACCTCTTTACCTACACAAAAGCAAACATCAATTTGATAATAGAAACAAATGTATGGAAATCATGACGAGGTATCGAACCAAGGTCCCAAATTGGCCAACTGGAAATTCTACTACTGAACTACTAAGGCCCAAATACTTTCTGTACAATTTTTAAAGTTTTACAGCTAAACATAATTAATGAATCAAACACAATATTAAATATTTGGCACTCCTCAGAAATCTAAAACAAAAGTAGTAAATAATTTAATGCTAAACACAGTGTTTCATGAATTCTAAAGAACCTTAGAAAACAATTTACTGGCATATGATTAAAGCCCACTTAATGATCATTAATTATAATTCACATCATCAATAATTAACTTTAAATAAACCGAAATTAGCCAATACGATAGCATAGACACAATTGGTTTAATTTGAATTGTTCATATTTCACTGAAACTTCAACATTGATTCCAAACCAGCTCACGTTTTGACTCTTTTCTTGAAAACTGACTTCTTTCAAGATTGGGTGCTACTGATACCCCGCCCAGCACGTGAAGGAAGACTCTGACAATGTGACTTGCATATACATCTGTTAAAAACTTCTTCAAATTGCCTCGAATATACGAACACAGTGAGTCAAAGCACTCCTTGAAAGATAAAACAGTAATGTCTTTGTTTTCTGTAGAATCTGCCCGTTCTGCTTTTGTATAACTTTCTAAAAGATCATCGCCTTTTGTATCGATTTCAAAAAGTTTTTTCTTATTTTGCAAGACATTTTCTGCCTTCTTATGCTCCTCTGATTCATTGCTTGAATCTTCTTTCATGAATTTTGGGATAAGCGCAACGAGTTCCTGAATCACATGACTAGAAAACCTATCGGAACAAACTCGTTCCAAGTCATTCGTGAAAATCGTAAAGAGGAGTAGATACTGGTTGCGGTCAGCCTCAGCAAGTAATTTCTGCACCGTCCAACTTGTTCTACAATGTCGTGATGCAGGCACCAACTCCAGGGACAAAGTCTTGAAGACATTCTTCAGAAAAATTCCTGAAATAAAATTTACTATAGGTTTTCAAATAGCATCAAACTTGGTCCATGGTTTTCAACACAACTAGGCATTAACGATTATCATAAAGTACTTTGAAAACTACAATATAAGGCAAAGTATAAATCAAGTACCAATCTGAGCAAATTCCTTTTAACCCCAGGCGAATCGTTTATAAGTAGATCAGGCACTCATTAAAAACAAGTTTAATAATTTATTTGTACTAAAGATTAGGTTCAAATATAAAACAGGTTCCCATTTGCGCTATGAGCTCCAGAAATCAAGAATAAGATACCAGGCCTTACAGAGAGATCAGTGTGCATTTAATATTAGTTCAAGGGTAACATTGGATACAAATTTCAACAGATTATCCCGGAGAATGTCATAGTTCTCCTCAAACACTGTGTACTTCTCTAACCTTTTTCTTCTTCATCTGGGAATCCCTCTTCCAGCATACTCAGAACACGCTTGTAATAGTTCAAGGACGCTTCATCCAAATAACCTTGACCTTCACCCTGACCTTTCGGTTCACTTCCTTCCTGGTCATTGCCCTGCACAAAAAATATCTAGTTTTTTACACAATTCATTATTTGTGAATGAAATAAAATCAGTACAGTTGATTATTTAAACACGTACATCGCTACTTAGGAATGTACAATTATCAATTATTGAAATACGACATTTTCATCCGTTTCTTTTACACAGTTTCATCATTTTTCGTTGCCAAATCATGTTACTACCTTCATTCTTTATCGAAAACACAAAGTTTATACGTCCCAGTTGATCTCAGTTATCTCGTCACCCTCAAGATATTTCATCAAGTTACAGGTCGCCTAGTATAGAGATTTCCGGAATAAGCGAAGGTAGTTATTCGTTCAAATGAATGTAAGGATGCAATTTGTAACAACAATTCCAACGCAATTGACCTCATTCAATATGTGATGATTTCACATTCGTAAGTAGCGATGTATAACTTTAAAATTAATAGATCCATGTCTAAAACAAACTTCTTTTACAAATCAAATAACGTTCCATAATTGCGCTTTTTGTTTTATTCAATCATCTTGCTTTTTGAGGAGCTAATACAGAAACAAAAGAGCAACAATGATTGCGTTTAAATTTTTTTCCACGAAATGACCAAACAATCTTGAAAAAATTATACTTGAAAGTGTCTATCTGTATTAATGGTCCCTGAATAGTAAGGTTCACAGATTACAATCACAATGGGTTCATATTTTTTTCAGTAAAACATTGATGTAGGTTGATTCACTTCACACATGGGTAAAATGCATTGAATCTTTTTATACTTTGTTCTTTGTGTTGCCTCCCATTTTCTTGTCTTTCCACGATCTTTTCTCAGCCATGTTCTGCAAATCTACAAAAAAGACATCAGAATTAATTTATATTTATTTACAACTTTAATCTTCCCCAAAAACGACCTGAATTATAGCTGATCTAGTCGACTAGGAGCGCTATTCGCCTGACTGGCTCTGACAACCAATTAGCGCTTGGGGCCTACGAATGTTATTTGATTTTACTAATGTTTTGCATTGAAAGCATCGGGCTTGTTTTTTTTTCAAGGAGCAATGTTTGTCTGCATTAATTTTTAACATACATCGGTCCTTCTTTCTATCTATCTCTTTTTTACATCGGTCCTAATCTAAAATTCATAAAAACCTATTATGTAGCATATTGTCAAACAAAAAATGCAATTTGAAAAGTTGTTTTAATCCTACGTAAGATTTTAAATGTCAGTGACTTCCGTTTCTCTTTTTTTTTTTTTCATCTCCTTTAGAATTAAAATTTAAGTAGTGGCTGTCAACATTCAACAGTTTTTAAACTTAAAACAACACACTGCTGTAGGTCCTTCTGAAAAGGCATAGAAATAAATCAATTATTAAAAACGACGTGAGAAATTTGAAAAAAATAAACATTTTTTGGGGAAATAATGTTGGGCTTGAAATTGAAAAACAAAAAAGGTAAAAATGAAAATAAATATTTTCATGAAACTACGGGTGCCGCTGGGATTCGAACCCGGGATTCGAACTGCCTGGGGATCCCCAGCACATCAGCACTACCGGTACCGACACTCCGCTGACCCAAGGCAACTACTTGAAATAGATAAAGAATTTTAACTTGTCATTCCAAAAGAATTGACGTCCAAACGTCCAATCATCGTCAAGTATATTCTACGTACGGGTAACTAAATGGCCACTGA
>JAOXYC010193909.1:0-12038 GCA_028565715.1 Phoronis pallida
CCATTTAACGTACTCATCCGAGGCACGAGGAATTCACAGTTCCCAAAGTGGCAAGTCAGATTCGTGCGAGGACGAATTAAGGCGTCGATCCCGGGTCCCCAGGATCGTGAGTCTAGTGCGTTAACCACTCGACCACATATAATCTATCATATATTGAAATATTATGCTGCTGACACAGTTGAAATATTTTAAAATAATAAACGGAGATAACAGTTAATGCTGTTTATACTAATAGTTCTTGTAATTTGTTTAAAACCGTTAACCAGTGTTAACAGCGGGTGTTTGAGCAAAACAAACAGCTAGAGCGAAAAAAACTAAATTGTCAAATGCAACTGAACTAGCAGTCACTCTTTGGCTGCTGTCACCAATCAGTGCTGGGAATCAGTGACCCTGGTGACAGGGTGAACAGTGTGTACAGTGAACAATGTTGTTTAGTGTTGTTCAAAGTGGACTTTCAAGACGTTTTCAATGGAACAAATTACAAATGTTTCAACTTCAAGAATTGACTTATGAAATAAATGTCATACGTACCATATTTTTTAATAAATATTCACATTCAACACAGAAAGATTACAACAATGTCATAATTTGACGACCGAGACCCTCGTATACAGTTGTTTAAATGTGAACTGCAATAAATCAGTGTCTGAAATGCAGTTTGTGTGATTTACGGAAGTAAGCTACATTGACAACTGGACAAAGTCTCAATGCTAAAGCATAACGTAAGTAAATTAACAAAATGTAACATTTTTTGCAAATTATTCTTGTACATATTTTGTAAAATTGTATTTTTCTGAGAACTGGATAAAATAACGTGCCATTTTCAGTATATTAAAGGATTAACTGTTCTAATTTATATTTGCAGATTGAGACTAAAATTCAATATGGCGGCCTCCATGAAAACATGATTTTGAGGAACAGCAAGAATATGTGGACGTAAAAATGTCGTTTCTGCTGAAATCATGTTGATGAAAACGTTCAAAACATGCAAACAATTACCTGGATTGGTCCGGCAATGCATCTCTTGTTTAGATTTTGTCCAAAAACCTTTAAGTCGGTTTCAAACTAGTGTTTGCTGCAGAGTAAATCGACAATCCAGCCGTTCAGTTTCATTGAGTGCGTGTGCACCGAACTACCGCAATGTTAATTTGGCTAGACGGTCAAAATATTGCTATTCTTATACAAGGTGGCAAAGCAATTATCCTAGAACTTTGTTTGTAAAGTCTGTTTTGCCTGCGACACATAATGCATGTTCAAACATAGCACTGCAGTTTCCCCAGGCATTTTCGACCTCCTTGACGTTACATTGTAAAGATGAAGGGAAAGGTTCTACAGAAGATAAATCCAACAGCTCAAAGATTAAAGATAAGATTGGAGAGTTGGTTAGTAGTTCAGTTTGTGGTTATAAAGTTTAACCTTCAGCCATTCGACCCAGATTTTATTATTATACAGGTGTAATAACAACTGAAAGCCTTCATTTTGGTCACAACCATACATTTATGCATAACTTATCGTCCATTAAGAAAGCATAAATTGCTTTTTGAAAAAGAACCACTAGAAAAACTTTTTAAAAATGTCTTAGTAGAGGTTGGTCACTATTAGTAGTACAATAGAAATTAACTTTTGTCAAAGTTCTCTGAGAATGCTTCCGTTGTCTCATAATTGGAGCAATTAATGTAAGCATGGCAACAGAATCATCCTACAACCAGCCTAACAACAAAGTTAGAATCTGTAGAAATTTATTATTTATTCCTTTCCAAGGAAATGAAGATATGTTAAATATTTTTTTGTCAATTTCAGTGTTTTTTATTCACCACTACTAAACTCCATATTTTATTTGTAGGCTGATGATATCAAGACAATCCCCAATATGTTAACCATGTCTAGAGTAGTACTGGCTCCGGTGTGTGGATATCTAGTACTTCAGGGAAGCTTCAACATGGCATTTGGTCTCTTTATCTTTGCTGGGTTTACTGATTTGGTTTGTATATTTATTAACTCATTTTTTTGAGTTGATGTGAACTGTATTTGCTCGAGAAAAGCTTAATTTTTCTCCCATTCACAAACATTGTGTTTGAGTAAGACTTTTCTTCAAAGCTCCTACGACTGTACTGTAAATGAGTAAACATGAGATGATTTGACCACCTGTCTCGGTTTACCACACTAATTCTCACACCGCTATTACGAGCCCTGTGGCTTTTCTTGTTACATTCCTATAAAATATTTTTGATCCAATTTTCTCCAGGAGTGCTTCTATATTTTTTAGAATTTTTTGATTATTTGTTCTGCAAATAATGAAAAACACAGGAATGGATTATTTTTTCAATCAATGTATTTCAGTTGGATGGTTATATTGCCAGGAGGTTCCCTAGTCAAAGCTCAGTCTTTGGTAGTGTTATTGACCCGCTAGCTGACAAGTTCTTGGTCACAATCCTTACTGTATCACTCACCATGGTAGACTTAATACCACGTAAGTATTTTTTTGTCGCTTTTAACAGAACATTTTTTGTGAACTCATTTGGAATTTAAAGGTTACCATACTTTGGCATATCAAAATTTGGTTGAAGAGGGCCATTTGGTTTTTACCCCAGTCTTAGCCAACTCATAGTTTGGCCCAACCGAGTTTTTCCATTTTCCAAATTTATAACCCTTGGACCTTTCAACTGTCACTTTGACAGTGTTTTAGTACTTTAATTTCTTTCTTAAACTCCGTTCTATTTCGGCAATAAGACCTTTTCTCAACATTTTATTACATATGAACTTTAAACTTTATAGGTATCAACATAAAAGCTACTGGTTAATTCTTTATCACGCCTAGTTTCGACATATTGTCCTTCTCAAGTGATGTTTTCTATCTAACGCGTCTCTTGCGTTAGGTGCAGATTATATCTTTCCTCTTATGTCTTAGCATGGCATCATCACTGTAAACCTCGGTTACACTCATCACATACCCCATTTCCTGCTCGTCTCCATGGTCTTCTAAAACATGAGGAGAAGAAGAAACGTCAAGAACAGCATACAGTCGAGCATTAGAGCACAAACGTGCCATCAACAGGAAGGACAAAGAGTCTGTGTTTATAAAACATATTTTAGAAAACCATGGAGACGAGCAGGAAACTGGGTATGTGATGAGTGTAACCGGGGTATACAGTGATGATGCCATGCTAAGACAAATCTCAGAGGCAATTAGAATGAGGAACACTAAAGAAAATTTAAATAATAGAGAAGAATGGAAACAAAACATTTTTTTTTTTTTTTTTTTTTTTTTTTTAATACCAAAGCTTAGAATAACCAACAATTGAACAGAGGAAAGATATATTCTGCACGTAACGCAAAAGACGCGTTAGATGGAAAACATCATTTGAGAAGGACAATATGTCAAAACTAGCCGTGATAAAGAATTAACCAGTAGCTTTTACGTTGAGACCTATAAAGTTTAAAGTTCATATGTAATACAATGTAGTACTTTAATATTTCCATTTTACCTTTCCTTTGTTTCTAGTTGCCTTGACTGGTTTAATCATCTTCAGAGATGTGGGTCTCATTATCGGTACTGGTTACATGAGATACACTACGTTACCAGATAATGTAAGTTCAGCTGATATAAATACTGCACAGGTTGCTGGTTATTCAAACCATTGGAGATCGATTTTCCCAAGTGCACGTTTCTCAAAAATTTTTGTAAAAGTTTTGTTTATGCGTCTTTGAAAGTTTTTATGCTATGTTTTCTAATTAATATTAGATTTTAAAAAGTTCTGTATTTGTAAAGTGATGAACATGCCAAATCATTTCAAATTGAAATTATGTTAGTTGTAACCTCATGGCAATGAAAGGCTTAACAACTGTAAAAATAATTGAACAATTTAATTCAATGTATAATTTGCATAATTTTGAAAAGACAGATAAATTCAGAACCCGACCGGGAATCGAACCCGGGTCTCCTATTTACATGATAGTTGTGCTAGTCCACTACACCACCGGGGTCCTAGTCATTTCTGTGCTAATTTTAACGCAATAAGCCAGTATAATTTTACCCCACAAGTGGCGCTGTGATGCACAATTTCACATGAGGATTTGTTTTGCTGAAAGCAATTAGTATAGACCACTTATAAATACATTTATTTATAATTTGTATCATTCTTTCAGGAAAAGATATCCAGGTTCTTTGATGTATCTATACAGACCTTCACAGTTCAACCAACAACCATATCTAAGGTGATTCTAGGTGTAGCCTACTACCATTGTAGGACACATGGTTGAATATATCTTACTCTTTTGGTATTTATAATAGTATTTTTTGTAAGAATGTTAACTGCAACAAGCGGCAACAAAACTGTACCTTTTCACCATTATTTTTTGTGATGGTTCCAGATGACCTGTTCATTCTTAGTACAAACTCATCTTTAGTTAATGATGTTCAAAAAGCATTTTGCTTAATCAACTGTTCTGGCGTGATTTAACCACTCATACATTTCAAATCTGGGCATTATACAGGTTGACAAATGTTTGAATTGTGAACGCACTAAAAAATTTTCGAAAAACACTGAAGCATGATCAAAATAAAAGAGTTTTGTCAAAAGGTTTTGAATTTGCCTATTGTAATCTCAGAGTACACAGCCCAGTTATATGTAGGTGACCAGTAATAAGAAAACTAAATGTACATCAAATGTTTTATTATCTTCACCACCAACTAATTCTGAATAATATATTTGTTTCAGATCAACACAGGTGTACAGTTACTACTACTAGCTTCCACATTAGGTGCTCCAGTCTTTGGTTATGTAGATCATGTACTACTACATTGTCTGTGGTAAGGTGGGGGGAATTATGAGTGAAATTCAGACTTATTGAATTCAGTCCAGCAAATTGGAGACCTTGGTTACTTGGTGGAGAATTTTTTTTTGCAAAACTGGATGGTGTGTGCATGTGTCTACACGATACTTTCTCTAATTTCAGTCAGAATATTTTGTCAAACTTTTGCTATTTATATCTCTCCACATGTATGCATGTACCAAAACTAAACTTTTTTTTACAATCTGTTGCAGGTATTTGACTGCAGCCACAACATTCATGTCAGGAATAAGCTATGTAATTGCTAAAGATGCCATACGAGTAATGAAGAAAAGTTGAACTGAATTATATTGTGAACAACCTTTCATAGAGTGAACCTGATTATTGAGATTATCAAGATGCTATATTGAAAATGCATGCTACCAAAGCTAATGATTTTGCATAATTGATGGTGTATTGTCTCAACTGTGATTCACAAGATGGCGGAAGGTCCACCCACTCCAGATAGGAGTCAGTCTGACCTGCTGTGCATTCATGTGTATTGTCTCACTGATCAGCCAATCAGAACTCTTCAGATGCAGGAGGCATGAAGTGGTTAATATGACTTCAATAGGAATCACAGAGATTTATTTTGATATAAAAAAAAGCTTTCAGTTAAAAGTGCCATGGCAATCGCTGTATACTAATAATACAATCATGTTATCTTGTCTATAATGTTTTTTTGGGAAAGAATCGAACTTTGTACACAGATTCATTTTAGGCCGGTAACTCCATACTTGATTCAAATGATTGAGTCACTTGATGTTTTACTAGGCCTTTTCTAGAAACAAAAAATGATTCAGTCTAGCCTTGAAAAATGAAAGAAGCCTTGGTTTATAGCGAGTGTCATGCTTATGTGTGCTTTAAGGCAATGATGAGCTTTTGCTACATGTTTTTTATGATGTACAGGATGATCCCCAAAAAGCATTGTATTTGATGTCTTGCACATCATTAACTGGGTTGTAAAATGATGAAATTTCAAACTTATTTGCACCTATATATTCTTTATTTTATTATTAGATTGAGTTGGCCTGGGACTCTTGAGAGACATCCAAAGCGAAATTACTGGTCAAAACTTCTTGTTGCCAACAATTCACAGTTTACAAAATGTTATAAGACCTAAAAGTATATGTTTTTAGGGACCTCTGAAAATCACAGGTACATGATGATGCAACTTATGCAGTGAGTGATTGTTTTATAATGGTCTGTTTTATTATCCAAAAACAATATTACTAAAGATTATGAAAAATAAATAATTTTATAATGTGTCGTGTCTCTTTTTGGTAGAAGCAGTGCTGTGATCAACTGTCTTCAATTCTGAAATCAAAGAAGAAGACATCAAAACAATATTATTATTTCTTCACTTTGAATCAAAGGTAAATCATTGAGCTCATTTGAGTTGTCTGCTACCGTAAATATAGTCAAACTAGCCCTTTTATTCTGATATCCAGAGGATATTTTTTAACAGACGATCAACCTTTGTATTCTTATTTGTTAATTTATCTTTTTTATTTTTTTTTTTTTGAATTTATTCTTCGTTGAAACAGTAGCTGGATCAAACAGGA
Source organism: Phoronis pallida (assembly GCA_028565715.1). Classification (NCBI taxonomy): domain Eukaryota; kingdom Metazoa; phylum Phoronida; family Phoronidae; genus Phoronis; species Phoronis pallida. The sequence goes on from JAOXYC010193909.1 coordinate 6,396, forward strand.
TTCCCTCTTTCCAGAATATATGGTATCAAGGTATCTGTGGTTACAAGATTCATAAATAATACATACCTATCTGCTGTTTTCTTGGAAACTAGATAACCAAATCGGAGCTAGAAAATAAAGTTGTTAAAATAACAGGGAACCATGATTGCAACTGTTGTTTTAAACCTGGCTAGTCCTCCTGTCTCACGTCTTGCAGACACTTCTCACATGAGCCATTGATGTTTTATTCTGTGGGCCGACAACCAATCAGAGCAGACCCAAAAGGTTAAACGTGTACATCGCTACTTACGAATGTCGAATTATCAATGATTAAAATACGACATTTTCATCCGTTTCTTTCACACAGTTTAATCATTTTCGTTGCCAATATGTGTTCCTACCTTTATTCTTTATCGAAAACACAAAGTTTATACGTTACAATTGATCTCAGTTATCTTGTCACCCGAAAGATAATTCATCAAGTCACATAGGCTGCCTGAATAGAGATTTCCGGAATAAGCGAAGGTAGTTATTCATTCAGATGAATATAAGGATGCAATTTGTAACAACCATTCCAACGCAATTGACCGCATTCAATAGTTGATGATTTCACATTCGTGAGTAGCGATGTATAACTTTAAACAAATTCCAAATTCTTGTATACTACTATTTAGGCCTAGTGTTATGTTAAGATCATGCATTTCATGTTTACCTATGTTTGGCAATACATCAAGTAAATGTAAAGACCGCAATTTCTTGGTTACAAATAATCTAGGAAGTCTCGGATGAGAATCTTGAACGTTAATAATTTAAATTCTTACCCTGCTTTGCTTGAAGCATTTGTGACAATGGGAGATAAACGCAACATTTCAAATTTGCTCACAGAGAAATTCTCATCCTGTACCTGCAAATATATAACCAATATTTTTGATACAGACGTTTGTATTTATCACGTGTTAATCTGACATTCCTTCTTTTATTTCAAAAAGGGTATGTACCATTGTAGGCCTCTTGTACTAAAGATACTGTCTCCTCGTAGGTGAGGGTTTGGGGTCAAAATTCAAATCAACTAGAAATTTTGTGTATGAGTCCGTTGGTGAATATAATTAACCTGCATCAGAGTCAAAAAAATCGGTAAGGGGTAAATTGAGATCTTCATATCCAAAAAAAAATTGTCGTACTACAAGGTTTTCGAAAGTTGCACTTCTTTAGGATAAAAAGCTCAAATTTACCCCTTTACCGATTTTTTTTTACTATGATGTAGGTTAATCAATTCATCAAAGGACTCGTACACAAAATTCTAGTTAATTTAAATTTTGACCCCAGATCATCGCCAACGACTGGGAGGAGACAGTATCTTTAATGATCTATTCAGTTACTTGCCTTTTTTAATTTTACTGTCCAGGTAGCTACTTAAATGCACTTCCTGATTATCATTATGAACTTTCGAAAATGCGCGTTTATAACCTAGTAAGAAACAAGGTAGGCCTAGAGAAAAATGTAGGCCTACCTGACGTTTTTTCATGCTTTGAACTGTCGTAAAAATATGATAATAGAACTGATTTATCGGAGTGAATAGAATTTCATTTCCGCGCTTTTTTTAAGCTAGGATACTATATGTATATGTATCCTGAATTTTTATTTTTTGAACTTAAAAAAACATTCTCAGGTTAATTGAGTTCCACTGAATGAAAAATATCTGTGCAAAATACAGCACTTATCCCGTCGTTTTTGTAGTATACGCACCTTTGACTCCTGATCGTCAAAGGTTACAGTTTTCTCTTCAAGTTTCGAAGGCGTCAATTCAAGGCCAATTTCTATAGGAATGTCTGAAAATCAGTAAAATAAGGATTTCCATAAGTTTGTATACGAAAGTTACAATTTTGTTGACCAACATAATTTCGATTCCTTTTGAAAATTAAAGGAATCTTTGCATTGAGCAAAAACAATCTGTAGGTTTTATACATTGAATAACACTAGGTGGCATTTAAAAATATTGATATACGAAAACTAATGCCGTTATACAAAACTTACTCGGCCTCATTTTTCTAAATGTTCCTTGGACACCCGAGTGTATTATTTTAGTTCCCCTATCCTCGGCTAAGTTCTCCTGCAGTTGAGCAAACTCTTTACACACTTGCATTCCCTAAAAGTGTTGAAATATTTTGCAGAAAATTATTATTACAAATATTATCAATAAAAAGAACTCGGATAAGATGAGGCAAAAGAGTTGTTTTGTTTCTTTTTGTTGTATGAATAAGACCACAGTACTATCGTGGTTATTGATTGGATGATTATTTTTACATCATCATTTCTATAAAGCGCCTTTCGATTATAATAAACATTTCTATTCTCTGATTTTTAAACCATCGACAAGTGTATTTGTAAGTGTAAGTACAGTTTAACTTTGTACCGAATACCCTATAAAAGGCTCGTTAACACTATCAAACATGGCTATGGCCCCGGAAATAATTTTCTGGTTCCATCATTAACCCTTAAAACACATTTAACCAGTTTTCATTTGTAATTCATATACGTACCGTCAAATTCAACAAGTCGAGAGGGTTGGCGCGAACCATCAGCTTTTTGATAATCAACAGTGCGCCGGTGCTCTGAATTGAGTTGTGAGATAGCTAATAATGAAACAAAAGTTTGAAGACGATTATGTAACATTATCCATGTCCACTCATATTAAATGAATGTTTCTCGACATTAGATAGAACTATAATCATTGAATAAAATGTGATGTGTGCCAAATTGAACATTTTCACAAAATAATACAAAAGTAGGAAGGAAAATTTTATATCCGAATGGTTGACGATTTGTGTCTATGTTCAACGCATCAGAGCTTACTCTTTTCTAATACAAATATACCTACGTCCAGTTGTTTCAGTGAGACGTTGTTACCCAAACCCACACACAGTGGTTGAACTCCTGTTGCTGTGAAACGATTGTTGCTCAGGTCAAGGTTAAGAAGCTTGCTATCTTTCAGCATCTTTGATAAAGGGGCCGCTGCTTCGTCGCTCATACCATTGAACGCCAACTTTAACGTCGCCAGTCTAGCGTTTACCTTATATAGAAAAGTATTATACTAACATTGCCTTCCAGATTTGCTACTCCCAGAAGTTTTATTTTCACACTCTATGATGTAAGATTCACAACGAATATAAAAATCCCTTGATTCCAGTTGAATGTACTTGTAGGCCCTACGGTATTTTTCGTCGGTGTTCAATGCTTAATTTTAACCCCTTCTGGTTTTCAACTTGGGGGGTAGAGGCATGTGAAACATTTTTTAAACTTTTGCTTTCATCTCGTTCTTTGACGCGATTTTATATTTGCAAGGTTAACGTTTCGAGCTCGTTCCCCATTTAAAAAATTGTAAAAATGCAAGTACTGGTAAAAAAAATTGTTTACCACAAGTCCTTTACACAAGCCGGCGATTGTGTTCCGCCTGAAGTTGTTCCAGCTCAGGTCTAAGTACTCCAGTGAGTCGTTATCAACTGTTTGGAGTAAGAATGGTTTTCATTTTACTTGCTGATGAAGAGACGCTTGACATCTCGGGACGTGCAATAAATCTACATTTTATACCGACGTGATCGTGAAGTTTCATATATATATTTTATTATATTTTAAATATTCTCTTTATCAACCGCTCACAGCCTTACAATGTTATACTGAAAAGACACGAACAACAACGTGAAGGTCTGGCAAAACCACGCACTTACTACGAAAACAATTTCGAACATGAACAAGTAAATTATTTCAATGCAATCATTGGCGACCTCTCACCCAAAGCTTTTCCGAATTCTTCCGCCGCTTTCACGCCAAAGTCGTTCTTGCTCAGATCTAGCCACGTGATTCTGCTGTTTTCCTAACAAGACAACAAAATCTTAAAAACCCTCATGTTTTATTTATGCTTTACAAAAACCAAGCAACTGCAGAACAGTGAAATTAGAATAAGTTGTCAAGGGTAAAAATCCCGAGCAAATTAATAAGTATGGTCTCAATGACATATGCGAGGATTTCAAATTCTGAAACGTATAATGAAAGATAACATTTTAAAAGATACTGTCTCCTCGTTGGTCACTATCTGGCGTCCCTGATCAACTAGAAAGTTTGTGTATGGGTGACCTTTGAACATAACTAACTTGCGTCTGATGCCAAAAATTAAAAAAGAACCTGCAAGGGGTTATTTGTGAGCTTTTTATCAGATAGAAGTCATAGATACTCTTTTGAGTAGGCCATATCGGCCCAGGGATAATCGGACACAAAAGCTCTCAAATCACCCCTTTGCAGATTTGTTGATTTTTTTTACTCAGATGCAAGTAAGTTATATATGTTCAACAAAGGACTAGTTGATTTGAATTTTGACGCCAGATCGGAACCAACGAGTAGACAGTAGGCCTATCTTTAATATGGAAGTATCAAGCAATTTTTTATTCATGTTCTCACGATAAGGGCGCTGGATAACGGAGCTGCGTCTCTCTCTTGGAAGCCGTTTCCCGCCAAATTAAGCTTGATTAGCGTTGAGTTCGACACGAGTAGATCACATATCACATTGGTACCCGCTGATCTGATGTTATTGTGAGCGAGATTCTACAGAAAAAGTATTTGATTTTTGAATAAAAATAATATGGTCAAAGGGAACTGTATTTTTGAATCCTATTGAACACGCAGGAAAATATTTATTCTTTCCTAAATAATTGATGGTGTATTATCCAAATTGTACGAACAGACGTGATTTACGCTCTTTCGTCCATAGAAAACACCCTTTACGAGAAATAAATACGAAAACCTTCCACAAATTATTCATTGACAAGTCGGCGTGTACAATGGAACAAATTACACAAATTTAGTAGCCTAGCTTGAGAAAAACGCAAAATGTTGTGCGTAATAACGTATGTGTTGATCCACGTCATGGTGTTTCCAGACTTGGACTTGTAAAGGGTTTTGAGCGGAAATCATATGCAGCGAGCTTAAATTTTTACATTTGAAGTTTAATCATGTCTTTTCATATCGCTTGTTTTCGTTTGATTACATTGAAGAAAATAAAGTGAAACAACCAAATAAACGGCTAAATGAAATATTGCCGTTTATTTGATTTTTTCACTATTACTGAGTCAAGTTTTACGTCTCAAATTGCATCCACTGGATCACGGCCTTCACCTCTTTGGTTTAGCTGAACATTTTGTTACTTCATAGGTAGTTTTTATAAAATTATAAAAATACAAATCCCTGAAGTCTGACATCTCTTACACTTCAAGCAATCTTTTACATATTCTCCCAAAATAAGAATTACTCACTAACTCAGTAATGTAGATATTTTCTTTCATCATTTCTGTGATGTATCCTGCACCCTGTGCTTCAATCCAGTTATCTTCCAAGTTCAGCACTGTTACTACTGTGTTACTCTAGAAGAAAGTTGTCAAAACGTCGTTCAGTTATTATTTACATATGTTACTCCGTCCCTGCGTTTTTTTTTAATTTTAGTGATTCAAACATTTGTAAAATGGATTCTAAACTGTTTTTTTTTACAGGTCGACAAAACTTTTCAACTTTTAACGCAGTCAACATTAAAGTTCTTTTCTTTTTTTAATAAAAATGCATGTTGAAACTTCACTATAGAGAAAGAATGCATCTTCACATTTGATGTGAAGTAGCCTA
>JAOXYC010194020.1:0-12036 GCA_028565715.1 Phoronis pallida
ATTGCTCGTGCCATAGCTGATGATTGTCTACCTCCCAAGTATGTACACAGTTGGAAGGGAAAGGTGGAGTGTGACGTGGCGAGGTAAATCTTTTCAGTGTCAACTAGCTGGGGTACCTGGCTTCATCATTGTAATTTTTTTTTCGAGGCTTGGTGTTGTTTTTGGGATGACAAATTGGTGAAATTTGCATTTTGAAAATGTGTATAAGAAGGTGTTTGGAGAGTTATAAGGAATATGTTTACTAAATGAAACAGTTGTTTTTTTGGAAGCCTTTGCAGTTCAAGCAAAAATATTGACTTCAACATCCCTAAGGATTTCTCTTGGTAAATAAATATTGCAAGAACACATGGTATATTTTTGTAGACAAGGTTAATGACCTCTGATAAAGTAAACACTGATAAACAGGATTATGTAGTATTATATATGACTGCAGTGATAAGAAGGCGATAATAAATTAGATGAATTCACAAGCTAATAAAGAACTTTATATGTTTATGTACAAAAGTACCAGTTTTTTTTTTGCCTAATAATAATGGTGAAATCAGTGAACGGTTACTAAATTCACTATTTTTTCTCATCAGTTTTGTATTCTCAAGGACCCGGTACCTAACAGTGGTACTTAAGTTTGGAATGTTTTTTTCCTTTTGTATTTTTCTAACATATTCTTGCTTTCCAGAGGTATAAATGAACTTGTAGGATACATAAACAAATAGACTGAACTCCAGCCCCTTCGACTCAGGTTGAGGGACTGTAACAATCGCAGGGGGCCTTCGGGTTTTTTTTACCTAAAGCAGGAGATTGTGTTTAAGCGGAGTGACGTAATCAACATATACTTAGTGATACTCGATTACCGCTAAGGGAGAACAGACCATCATTTGAGATGAGCTGTGGGAGAGACTTATATACAAATAAGGTTGACTTTTTGTGGTTTTCATTTCTTTTTTGTTTCAGAGAGGCTCTTGAAAAAGCCGACCAATTGTTGAGTATTAAACATGGTCTTGTCCGTCTGGATGATGTGTGGGGTGTTGGTGGGGGCATCAGACCTGTGAAATATCTGATTAAAAAGGTACAGTAAAATCTTCCTGTCTGCACAATGTTGTCTTGTACTGTATCACTGTCATTTATTGTAACCACTTTGTTAATTTTGTATTTTAATTCAATTACCACGTAATTTTTGTAAAGCGCCTATCACCTAGGTTTTAATAGGCGCTATAGAAGTGTTGAAAATAAATAAATAAATAATATGAAGCTCTGTTTAAATATGAATGCGGTTATGATGCCTACCTACATTCTTTTATTATTTTTGCCAAACAAAGATGTCATTGGAATAACAAAATCAACTAGATGGTTGCCTCCAGTCGGCACCTGCAAACTTTGCAGCAAGAAACATTTTTTCTTCTAAGCAAAAAGGTATTTGGCATGCAAAAAGGATATCTGTAGAATAACAATGAAGGTGTCGAGAAATAATAATTAAGTTATTGTACATGTATTTGACTTGCTCATTTTTTAATGTCTATGAGATTAATGAAAACTTTCTTAGGAATGTATTGGCTATATGAATATATTAAATGAAACATTTGACTAACTTCTGCTTACACCACATTCAATTTCATAGTTTTTGCCCCAAATGCAGACTTCCTTCTAAAACCAACAGCGAGCGCTTATGTTCAATATTGTTACTTGTCTTTCAGATTGTACTACTGTTGAAAGAGTATCTCAGTTCTAGTGATATAGAAGAGGCAACTCATTGTCTCAAGGATCTCGAAGTGCCGCACTTTCATCACGAGCTGGTCTATGAGGTAAAACAAACAATATTCACCACATATTTCTTTGTAACTTGACTTTTCATTTTGCTGATGGCCATTCTTTTATAATTGCTAAAACTGTGTTAAATCATATTTCTTTTGGAAATTCTAAAATCATCTGGTTCAGATGTTCTGACAGCCCAAGTTGAATTCGCATCTTCTGCCTCAAATATGAATAATCAATATCATGAATAATTTTTCTTTGTAAAGCCATGAGATGTTTTCTCATTCTTAAACACTTCTTAAATGACAATGTATGTTTGGTTGCAATTATTGCAATTTTTTGACGCATTGAAGGACAAGAAGTGAAATTATTATTTACTAGTGTTTATCAATTCCAAATATCGTTATTTTTAGGGAATAATGATTGTGCTTGAGAACAGTGGAGAGAGAGCTGCTCACCAAATGGCCAAACTATTCAAGTCACTCTGTGACAGCGTGGTTGTCAATCCTGACCAAATGTACCAGGTAAATCGTAATAATTCTTAGAAAGTACTGAAAAAGCAATATACGTTGCTTAACTCTTCATCTTTTAGATCATGATATTCTAATATGACTTATTGGATGATCGACTTAATTTGCGATGACAGTTTAGTGTTGTTTGTGCCTTTTTGTGTGAGAAATGTGACTACTTCTCTGAGGCAACAACTTATTTGACAATGAGTTAAGCGAGGTATCCTTTAGTTGGGTTTTGGTTAAATACATCTATGAGTATGGGTACATTTGTGTATTGCGATATTCCAGGGATGCATTTCTGCACTAATTTTAGGCAGGTCTGGTCTAGGAACCAGATTTTTATCTCGTGACAACTTCACTTACAGGATAAATATTTTTTTAACACTGCATTTGAAGCAATTTAACAATTTAATGAACGACGTCTTCACAAACTGTTTGTTTCTTAGCCAGTTTTACTCGCAATGTTTGATATTTAAAGTAAGATTGTCTTCAAATATAGCTGCTTGACATTTCAGGGATTCCAAAGAATCTTTGAGAACCTACCCGACATCTGCCTGGATGTACCCAATGTGTACTTCCTGTTGGAGAGATATTCCAGCAAAAAACCTATCCCCAGGGGGGAGGCACTTTTCTTTAGACACATCTACCCATATATTTTAATTAATTTTTTTCTTATACCTATATATATTCTTTTCAGAAAATACCCACCAACCCATATTAATTAATTAAACTGCCTTCCACCCTAGGATACCTTTTTTGCTGGAATAGCCCTAATTGCCACTTTTACTCACAATGTTTAATATTTAAAGTAAGATTGTCTTCAATTATAGCTGTTTTATATTTCAGGGATTCCAAAGAATCTTTGAGAACCTACCCGACATCTGCCTGGATGTACCCAATGTGTACTTCCTGTTGGAGAGATTCGCCAACTTCTGTGATGAGTTGAACTGTTTACCTGACCGTGTCATGAGAGAGCTACCAGGAAGGTTAGTTATTCATAGTTTTACTAATAACTGTATGCTTTTGCTGACCAAAACTGATAAACATTGAAAAGACAGAAAAATGTGTAACTTATCTGGGAAACGAATCCATGTCAGGTTCGAATTTTAATCCTACTTTTGCTATTTCGACAATTTGTCTTGTAGCCTCTTCAATGTGTGGAACAGTGGTACTCCCATTCAGTTTTTATGTAAGCAAAATAATATCACCATGCTCATATCACATCTAACAGTACATGATAATTTGTGCTTGGTTGATGTTTTAGTCTCCTCCATTAATTCTGCTGATACTGTATCTTGACATTCTAATTTTACCTAAAATAATTTTCATTCTTGTCTAAAGGTTACCACATTGTGTTTTTTCAGAGGAAGGAAGCGTTTTGTTTCGGAAGGTGATGGCGGAAGGGTCAAGGACAGTCCAGGGTTCCGTTTACCAAGTGGAGTGCGAGAAAATCCAGTCTAATCCAATTATGGATATTTACATAATTTTTTTATGCAAGTTTGTTAATTACTCTTCGTAAGACTGTTGAGTATGTATGATTGATTGTAATACTGCGTTGTGTATTATCATTGTGAGGTCAAAAGAATGCCATTAAAGTGCTGAATAAAGAAAGTGAACAATAAAATGTCAACTCTATTTCTAGTTTTTTTTTCCTTGAGTTTGGTAAGTGTTGCAAATTATGAAATTATACTGGCTTGGCTGTTATGAGGGATGTCCAGGGTTTCAACCATTGTACAGTGTTGTGAAAAACGATAATGGGCCATACGTTGATTCCTTATCTAATTAAATGAGAAACAATCTATATTTTTTCCTACTTTATAATCTAAAAAGCCATTATATTGTATTGCACTTAGTTGTGATGAACTTTTGTCTTTAAAAATGTTGCTCATTGCCAATTTCCTTGGAACACTTCTCCAATTATTTGTCACCTTCCAATATATTTCTAAATGTTACTGCTCTCTGTTTCCTCTAAAGTTAACCAGTAGCATTGCAAATAAGTCGTCCATTATGTTGAGATGGTTTTTCCGATAGTTGTTATTGAAGAACCAAGTTGGCTGCAGTTAGGAATTGAAACCCTCAGACCCTTATAAACTTGTCTTTACCCGTGTTATGACTTTCATGTGAAGATCCTGAATAGTTTGCTTAAAAAGATATTTTAGAGAATAACACCTTGAAATGAAATGTCTATCTTCTTATGGAACCCCTTCCTGAATTTTCATGAAAAATAACATCAAAAGGCTTGAAAATGCATCTGCCATAAATAATGATCAAAATAAATCAAAACGTGTAAATAAGTAAAAAACTCATTTCGGCGCACATATACCCGGTAATATTTACTATCCAATTAGTATTATTTGTGAAAAAGAGAAATAGACAGAAATTTACCAACTAAAAAGGATGAGAGGTCATATGTACTTTTAAATTCGTTGTACAGTGGTGACATATTTACCCCTAGTGGTTGTTCTGAGAACTAAATACCGACAAGTTTTTTACCGTTTTCATCTATTATTGGTATGACACACCTTCATAATTCATCAAGTTGTCTTTAGAAACCTATTTTCTTTGGTATAATCAAGGAATACTAGTTTAATATTTCTAAAATAAAGGCAAAAATTCGTGAATATTTTCTCGTTAGACCGAAATACGCATTTGTTTCGTTCGCCATCTTGGAAATTGAGGCATCAGCATGGCTGACGCTACTGCAAGATCGTTGCAGTATGAATACAAAGCGGTAAGTATTTATGCATTCGATTTTGTCATATAGTTGTCAATACTTGTTACTTAAGTTCTGTTTAAATTTTATGTGTTCATGTTGTTGTTCTACGAGCCATTCTTTGTATGCCCGGTCGCCGGGTCGGACTTTTCTCGCATCATTGATCATTTCTCATTTTATTTTGTCATTTTAGCATTTTGCCGGCGTTTTTGAAATTAAACCGAAACAAGATTCTCGATGTTAGATCAAAGAACGGGTTTGTATGACTTGATGATTGTCGTCACCATAACAGTGTAATAATACTTTTGTTGCTTTAAGACTTAAAAGTTACCCCGACTATATTTTCTTTTTTATCCCACAGAACTCCAATCTTGTCCTGCAAGCTGATCGCACACTCATTGACAAGCGGGCCAGAGATGAGGCTACAGGAGAAGTTATGTCCCTAGTCGGGCACTTCTCAGGATCAAAAATGGGCGACAAAGCACAACGCTCTAGACCACCTCAAATGGAGGAAAGGAAAAACAAGTAATGAGGACGTTTTGATTACACTAGATAACAACTTGTTTTCATTATCTATCACCACTGATAATTTCTCAGACCCTCATTCTGTTCTTATTTCGGGAGAAACAACACAGATCTACTAGTGTTAAAGCTATTACCATAGCCTAGTGTTTCCCTCGCATACACTCAACGAAGGCTAGTGTTGCAACTACTTAACTAGATATCACTGTCTCTTGTAGAATAATGGCTTGAACATTCACGGACAGGTGTTGCTTTGTATTCAATGGTAAAAGCTGAATGAGGTCATATTTAAATAACCAAGGTCCAGAGAGGGTTATAAAATTCTTGACAAAAAAGCACACTTTTCGAAATTTCAATTCTGTAAGCACTTTCAGGATATGTTATTTGTGTAAAAATTAATGCTTCAATCAAACCATATTTTTTTCATAGATCATTTCTATTATAGACGTAAGAAACGTGATGATGCTCAGCACGACATGTTAAAGATGAAAGGAACAACCCTCCTGTCTGAAGGTATTGATGAGATGGTTGGAATCCTGTACAGACCAAAAACACCAGAGACACGACAGACGTATGAAGTGTTGCTCAGTCTTATACAGAATGCTCTCGGTGACCAGGTAACATGGTCGGAGATTATCTTGGCTGATAATGACATATTTGATTAACTTTTCATGCAAAGGAAGAATTTGCAGGGGTTTTCTTGTTGAAATTCTTATAGATAACTGTGATAGCCAGGAGCTCTTCCTTGGAAAGTATAGAAAACAAAGGCGTTTTGCTGCATGAATTATCTTTATGAGGTTTTGAATTGTGTTACTTTTCTGAAACCTATGTTGTTATCTTGATATTAGGATTGGAACAGGAGCACTAATGGAGATTTAATACACAATAAAAAATGCTTCTGATCACCTCTACATGGTTAATTTCAAGATTTGGTGCTTGCTTCTGATGAAGTTTTAAATAACACACAAGATGAAACTGTCATTTTGTGCACTTAGATAAAAGTTGTACATAGGCTGAACATTGTTTGATTGTTTCAGTTAGACTGTCATTAATATTGTTATTTTCTTTCAGCCTCGGGATATATTGTGTGGTGCCGCTGACGAGGTGTTAGCTGTTCTAAAGAACGACCGCATGAAGGACAGAGACAGAAAGAAAGACATTGAATCTCTCGTCGGCTCTGTGGCTGAAGAGAGGTTTGCACTGTTTGTTAACCTGGGCAAGAAAATCACAGATTGGGGTGCACATGAGGAAAAAATGCAAACAGGTAATTCGAACTTTAAGACTATCAGAATGGTCTTTTGAGAATAAAGCATGTCAAAATCTTCAAAATTATTACTATATTGTAGAAATTTATGAATTGTTTCAGAGGTAACTCAGTCCTCCATTTTCAAATATAACAAAACCCGTATGATAAAAATGACAATTTTATTTGAAGAAAATTAAGAAGGCATTCGATGATTTCATGTTGTGGTGGTGCCTAGCTTGCTGGAAATGCCCATTTCTTTAATACAAATGGTTTTCTTGGTTAAAACCTTAAGATAACTAACAACTCAAGTTATGATGTGGCTGTCATTTTAAGTTCCATGCATGTCTATTCATTTATGTGTCATATACTCTTAAGATACAATAGGTAACCTCAAACATGTGATTAAATAATGTATAATAAAGATATGTATCTACAGTGAATTAAATATCTCGTTGTAGATGATAGTATGGAGACATTTGGTGTGAATGTTCAGTTTGAGGAGAGTGATGAAGATGACGATGATGATGTCTACGGTGAAATCCGTCAGGATAATGACGATGAAGAAGATGATGAGGAGTTGGGTGGAGTTGAGGCTGAGGTCGACCAAACACTTCACGCTAATGTAAGCAGATGGATTATTGGCTTTTAGACCACTATTACTTAATATGACAATTTGTCTTGAAAGTAGTTACATAAAGTGATTCTTACAATGGATGGGAAGTAATACAACATTTTATTGGATGAGATTTTGAAAAATCATAGAACGAGCCTTTGGCAAGTTCTATGATTTTTCAAAATCTAATCCAATAAAAAGTTGTGTTACTAATCCCATGAATTTAAGAATCATTTTGTTTATCACATAATGAAATTTCAATAAAGTTTTACCTAAAAGACGTGGTTTTACACGAATGTAAACAATCGCCACACTAATATTGTGTTGCCACACTTATATTGTGTGAATACGTGATAATGTTACGTGATCGAATACAAGGATAGTTATGTGATAAACTAAAATATGTATTACAAGATAAATTTTCACACAAAATAAAGTTTAAGAAATGAACACTCAAGACAAAGTTTGATCGACAGTTGTTGCATATTAAAAATACTTTCCTGATGAAAGTATTTGTTTGTATACTGAAACATTGCTCTGAATTTCAGTGTGTTTTTGTTTTTCAACTTTTCCTTGCTGTTATGGCAACAAACTAGTTTAAAATTCTAGTATGCTAGAAAATGATTGTTTGATTAAATTTCATGTTTTGCTTTTTAGTTGACCAATAAGGCGGATAAGACTGAGAAAGCTCTACATCCCCGAGATATTGACGCCTTCTGGCTTCAGAGGAAACTGCGTGAATATTATGAAGACCCTATGGTGGCACAAACCAAGGCACAAGAAGTGTTAGAAATATTAAAGGTTTGTACAGATCATATCATTTTAACATATCCTGATTATCTAGTCAATATGAGTTTCAACGACATGAGAATGTGATATCGGAATGGTAGGTCAATCTCATTGACTGCTTACTTACTTACTTAGGTCTCTTGGTGCAAGAGACCTCCACTGACGCTGATCCTTTGCTTGGTGTTGAGTTGCATCACACGTCAGACCGTGATGTGATCTCATTGACTGAGCATGCCATTTATTTTGATATTTCAAAATTGGCTAGGGTGTTGCTGTTCTTTTCATGATTTGAAATTATTAAATTTGCTGGTTCATTTGTTATTAAATTGAATACAGAAAACGTGTCTGAAGGGGGGCTTATTTTTTCTGTATATCCCACATGTATTCAGTTTGCTTTTTTGCCAGACAAGCCCTGTGCTGATATTTATGTTTTCCACTTGTATTACAGCTAGCTGCCGATGACCATGATGCCGAGAACCAGCTAGTTATGCTACTGTCATTCAACCAGTTTGAGTTTATCAAAGTGCTGCGTAAATACAGACAGATGAGTATGTATCAACAAAAAACAATTTTTTCCTCTTTTCTTTTCTCAAATTGAAGATTTACTCAGTTCTACCTTTAAATCAATATGTTGTACACACCTGGTAACACTTTGCCACTATGATATTTATTCTATCTTCAACAAACCGGTGATGAATAAACGCTGCGCAAATTTGAAGTGCCTGGTTGGTAGCTCTTTGTGTGCTCCTGGGCTACATTGTGAAGTAGTGCACGCTGAGGTTTGTTTAAAAAACCATGTGATTAGCAAGTTCCATTATACAAAGTTTTTTTTCAAAATAACCTTTTGTGGTATAATAAGTACCATTGGTAGGATCTGAGAAAGTCTCTTTATTTAACAAGCTGGAGAATCGAGAGGTTGGACAGTATTAGCTACCTGATATGTTTAATATTGTGATTCACTAACCTGAAGTATTCCTACTCTAAAAAAATTGGTGCAAGCTTACATGACCAACCCAACAGAATCCAGCAATTCTGACCAAGAAGGCAAAAATATTCAAATGCGAGAAAACTTTACTCAATAGGATTTAAGGAACATTTCAACAATGGTGTAGCCAGTGGAATGAATCTATTTTAATAGTCAAAATTAGAATTGATCAAGCCTTATGTATAATGTTTTTGATTTCAGTTTTATACTGCACACTTCTTGCTTCTGCCCAGAGCGAGAGTGAGCGTGAGAAGATTGAAGAGAAAATGGCTACCGAGCCGGAGCTTGCCACCATTTTGAAATCCTTGCAAGAGACGGAGAAGGAAGATATTGTGACGGAGGAGAAAGCTAAACGAGAGGCTGCCAGGAAGTCACGTGTGGCTGATATGGAAGCCATGGATATTGAACAGGTAGAGTGTGTTGGTCATTAACTGTTATTTTATTCTGAAAGTATTTTAGTCCTTTTGTTAGGACTGAGTGTGTAATGCCCAGGCAATCAAAATGTCAAAGATTAGGAACTAACACTTGTAATGTTGTGTTTTCAGTGAGGGAACATTGAACTGGCAGCAAATCAATGTGGGTTTGCTAGAAAATGGGGTATCAAAAGAAAAAATGTCATCAAGTAGATAAATTTTTTGAAAGAACAGACCAATTCTACCTTTAAATCAATATGTTGAACACACTTGGTAACACTTAGCCACTATGATATTTATTCTATCTTCAACAAACCGGTGATGAATAAACACTGCGCAAATTTGAAGTGCCTGGTTGGTAGCTCTTTGTGTGCTCCTGGGTTTACACTGTGAAGTAGTGCACGCTGAGGTTTGTTTAAAAAATCATGTGATTAGCAAGTTCTATTATACAAAGCATATTTAAAGAGTTGATTAACAATCCAAAAGTAAAAATGTCATCAAGTAAATGAAATCTCTTGAAGAACATGTGTCATAAATCATTCCCTTTGTTTTTGAAATCTTGTCTTTACCATCGGTGGCAACATTTTACTTGAAGTCTTATTGTTCTTTGCAGTCAACTGGTATTGCACAAATTCTAGACTTGGAAGACTTGGCCTTTCAACAGGGTAGTCACTTGATGGCCAACAAACGTTGCCAACTGCCTGATGGGTCTTTCAGAAAACAGAGAAAAGGTATATCAGTGTCATTGATGTATTATATTTAGATCATGGCCATGCATGTTTTGTGGTGTCTTTGAGGTAGTCATGATTTGGTAGATTTCGAAATAGCAGTGTTATTAAAAAAAAGTGCTGAGTACACAACCTTATATTCAAAGTCAGTTGACAACAGTAAATTTAGTTTCAACATTTGAAAAGACAGAAAAATTCGAAACGGAACTGGGAATCATTTCAACACATTTTCATATCTTAGTTGACCTGGGGACCGCAGTGACTCTTTTGGCTAATAGAAACAAGAAAGCAGAAACCTTGAGTTTCAGTGAATTATTGAATATTTTAAACTGAGAATTTATCTGATTTTATATTTTCATTTCCTTTCAGGTTATGAGGAAGTTCATGTGCCTGCTTTGAAACCCAAGCCATATGATGAGGTGAGATTAATATAAACTTGTCGGCATAATGATGGTGGAGAAACTGACACCCATACGAATCAAACCAAAATCTTTGATATAATGTGTTGCAATCAAACTTTAGAGATATAACCTTTTGTTCTGATTATTATTGAATACACACTATTTCAGCAGCATTGTACTTATTTTCTTATTCTTATTTTATCATGTCTGTTTCACTTGTTCACAGACCCTGGTCAACATTGACAGACTTCCCAAGTACGCTCAGCCTGCCTTTGAAGGGTTCAAGAGTCTAAACAGAGTCCAGAGTAAATTACATAAAGCAGCACTAGAGACTGATGAGAATCTACTGCTATGTGCCCCAACTGTGAGTAATGGGTTGTGAATTGCACTGTTCTTTTCCGAACACAAAAAGGTTGTTTCTAAAACAAATCGTGTTTGGCACTTCAAAACTTGTCTAACTAATACATTATTCTATTTGAATACAAAAATGCAATATTGTTTATACTTGGATCACTTAGAAGGTATTCTAATTTCATAAAATCATCTTATAACGATTATTCACACAAACATATTTTTCAAAATATGAATTTGTATCTATGATTGACATTGACCTAACTAGTTCTGGGGGGCTAAAGGATTTTAATCTTAAAAGATAGTCCTCAAACATTTTATAGGAGAGAAATTACTGATATCCACTTCACTGTTTAAGAATTAATGCATTTGTTTTAGTATCAAGTATAATGATAAGTTGGTATAAGTATCATCAATCGTATTATTATTGTGCCAGTAATGAATGCCACCAATTGTTATTTCCAGGGTGCTGGTAAAACCAATGTTGCTTTACTGACAATCCTGCGTGAAGTAGGTAAACACATCAACCTCGATGGTACTATTAACACAGACGAGTTCAAGATTATTTATGTGGCTCCCATGAGGTCACTTGTACAAGAAATGGTGGGAACATTCACAAAGGTAGGCGATTCTTCTCAAATTGAGAAAGTTGAATATCCAATAAATACTGAAAAATTTCAATTGTTTATCCAGTATTTTCAGAAATTCGTAAATCGTTAATGCTATGTTTAATTATTTTGTCTTAAAATCTTCAAAGTTATAGAATAATTGCCTATATTGAATTAATTGATTCAATATGTAAAGAAGAGATATTTCTCGATAATCTATTGGCAGTCCACATATGTTTGCTTCCCTGACTATTTCAAGAATCCTGTATACTGCTTTAGCAAGCCTGCCAGAGAATCCATCTCACGAACCACTCATAATTGGTTATTCCCTCACGAACCACCAAAGCTCTGTATTGTACTGAAGTCCTTTGTTGTCTCTGGTGGTTCGTGAGGGGGAATTTCTTAC
>JAOXYC010194131.1:0-12032 GCA_028565715.1 Phoronis pallida
GAATCAAAGAGGAACGCGACTGCTTCCTATTTATTGTGCTAAAAATGCTTTTGATTATTTTATGTGATATAATTTTTTTTTACTCTGTGTATATTTGATCTGATGACAAAAATCAAATGCTGCAAGTAAGTTGATTTACTAATTTCAAATGAAATGATTTTATAAAAAAAGCTTATTATATGACTTTCTACAAAAATAACCCATCCTGGCCCTGGCGGATAGTTGTGCAATGGCTGCATTGAAGATGAAATCTCATGGGGCTATGTTCTTTGATTTTCACTTAGCAAATAATATATTAACCTGGATTTGATATGATCAGACTAAATGTGTAGTGCTCTGTTTGCTTATGAATGAATGAATGAATTCTTATGAATAAACGTTTGACCAATATTACTTCCTGGTGATATAACATGTTTTTTTAGTTTACAAGATGCTTACTAATAAGAAATGATTTACTCAATGCATAATTGAGATAGATTTAATAAAAGCCCTGGCTGAGGATATCAAAAACTGTTAACATGCTAAAGATGACGTTTTCGTCACTGGGAGTAAATTTGCATTAAAAACAATTTTTAAACAAATGTCAACTAAAACAGGTGATGCCAAGGTTGGTATTTTATTAGATTAAAAACTCAGAAGATCTTATTGTATGGCCTTAATAAGTAAATGCCATAAATCAAGTATTTGAAACATCCAGATAACAACTTTGCCTTATTTAATTAGTTTCAGTGGCTACCAATAGATGTCACCTTCCTCCGCAGTAAAATAATGTACAAAAAAGACTTATGAATAAAATTGTCAATTGAATGAATAAAATTGTCAATTGAACATTAATTTTAAACTTAGAAACTGATGTCAATAAATACCAATTTGAATTGAATTTACTTAATACATTTATAACATTTACAACATGTTTAATTTTCATATCAAATATAATTGTTTTGGTTAACTGTCATGTTTTGATCCTGAAACTTTCCCAGCACAATATTTTTTCTTTTAATACCTTGAATATTTTCTGTAGGAATATTTGATTGTCCTGGTGGGTTTGACGAACAAGAAACTTAAGTTTCATGTCTTCCAGTAGCTTCCAGTGCCTACGCAAATAAACCTGCAAGTTCTATTCATCAATCTTCAATGACTTATCAATTCACCCAAGTTGAATTCTCTAATTACATGTTCCAAACTGATATGTGTATTTTAATGACATCGCTGAGATAACATGTACATTTAAATCCAATCATGAATTTTAATTAATAGATTTGCTGTACTCTAATGGCTCTAGTTACATTTTGACATTTACCAGTCCCATGTTTTCATTCCATGAGCTCTATAATTTAGTGTGTTTTTAATTGCTACATTTGTGCAATGTAATCTTAATAGCTGGGAGTCTATCATTTTGTCATTCATTCCCGGGACAAGCTCTTGAACTCTTTCAGTTTTCTCTGGATACAGAATGATATAATACCTCGCTTAGTTCTCCTTATCAGCTTTTCTTTTTGCAACTGAAGTGCAGGAACTGATAAGAAGTTATTAGATTTTTGAAAGACTCCCTGCAGAGAGGTTCTTTGATGCCGTCTAGGTGGGATGGATTTGGTGACTCCTCAAAAGATGGCTAATGAAAAGACGGAGACCGAGGTTGAACCTTTGGAGTTAGTCCTTGGAATAGAAAGCGAAGATGGGAATTTGCTGAATGAAATTGTCAATACCCTAGCATTGTCGGGAGATCCTGAGCATAGTGCAGAAATCGTGAATATTGTTAAAGGTATTCCTGCACACAATGCAGAACAGAATGGAAATGCTGAAGGCAAATCTGAACAGTCTGCAAGTTTTGATTTCACAGCTGAACGAACTCCTGCAACCAAGGAAGGGTTTGCTGGTAGACAAGAACCAAGTTCTGGATGCAGTAAAGAAACGGATGAATTAATTGAAGGGAAACCAAAAATATCATTAGACTTGAAGAAAGTTGACAATGTTGTGGAAAACTGTGTTTCAGTTGTTGTTGAAAAAGTGAAAACTAAACATGTCACTATTGTTGAACCTGTGAAGAAGCGGGACATTTATGGATATCAACAGGGGAACACAACTAAATTGTAATTTTTCAGTGACACAAAGTTTGACTTATCTATATTTACATTAAAACAAGAAATTATTTGACATTTCTAATTCAAAAGATCAAAATAGCTAGTGGGTTGATTTACATTTAAATGGCAATCTTGTCTTTTTAATCAAAATAGCTTTAAAACATGACATTTAAAAATGTCAATTCATCTAGTGAAGAATACTATTTTCATTTGAATGAGTTTGAATTGCTATGAATTGAATCATAACATTCGTCTGAACACATAACTACCTTAACTTCTTCTGGAAACATACAAGTACATCCAGACGGCCAGGTTGACATACGAGAACTGAGATCCAGCATACAAAACTATGTTTTCAATAAATAATAAAACATGCAGACAACACCACTTCAATGATGTCTTGTGCTTTGTTAATTTCTACAAAATATTAAAATGAAGTTGATAAAATTTGAATGTAAGTTTTTCATACCACAGTCAGTTAATTGTTGGTTTCACTATTTTCCAGAGATAACGATATGAACGAGTATGTAAGCTCCAGTCCGGAGACAGAGCGGAAGAGGGGCAGGTCACCAAAAAGACATCACAAAGAGAAAATAGAAAAATTAAAAATGTTCGAAGTAGATCAAGAAACCGAGGAGGTATGTGTACATTGTTTCTTTCAAATTTAATTGATTATATTTCAGGTGGCATGGACCTGGAAGCACACACCTGTTAACAGTAATTGAGGCCTTGAAACAATGTGATATGTTTCAGTGTACTCAATCACCATTCTCAAACATTTCAATTGCTCAAAATAGTTGGGCTTCTTCAACTAAAGAAATTTGGTAATCAATTAAAGTAGTACATCGCTACTTACGAATGTGAAATTATCGTCTATTGAATGCGGTCAATTGCATAGGAATTGTCGTTACAAATTGCATCCTTACATTCATCTGAATAAATAAATTCCTTCGCTTCTGCCGGAAATTTCTTTACGGCAACCTTATGTGACTTGATGAAATATCTTGAGGGTGACGAGATAACTGAGATCAACTGTAACCTATTAACTTTGTGTTTTCGATAACACATGAAGGTAGTAACAAGATTTGGCAACGAAAAATGATCAAACTGTGTTAAAAAAAACGGATGAAAATGTTGTATTTCTGATAATTCTACATTCGTAAGTAGCGATGTACGCATTTAAGAATTTCAAAAAAGGTTTGCAATATCATCTACAAAGGGTTTCTTTCAATGTGTTTTCTTTAACTTTTGACTTATCATTTAGCTCATTCAATTCATTTTTTGAACACAATACGATAATTTAATAACAAAGCTTATAAGTTCCAGTTTTTGTTACTAGGTGGAGCCTGTGTACTACATTTGTTCTTTAATCACACTATTCAGTGTAGTTAAAGTTATAGTCATGTTATGTTTTATCACACCCTAACAGTTGACAGAAACTCAATTGTAACCACATTGTTTTGTCTAAAATGTAATTTTTTATGGCTAGGTGAGTGCAATTCAGCTCCAAATTGTTTACTTTTGAACAAAAAATCCATTCCAAACATTCTGTTAATTATTGTTTTGACTTTCTGGGAATGTGTACAACTTTCCAAGGAGCAGACACACAGTAGTATTTCAATTATATGTGCTCACATGAACTGCATTTTTTGTTACTACTCGTGCTAGTATAACTCCACCAATAGGCCAGGTTGTTGACATAAAAAGATTAAACTATTCTTGTAAGTTTCCACAGCACATATATACCTGAATGTTATATTGGAAACCTATCTTTTGAATGTAATGTCAGGCAGTCATAAACAGTTCATTAAATGTCTCATTTTTCAAAATGGTTTCTAGGAAGTAGGAACACACTTTCATTGAAAGCTGCAATAATGGATGCTGCTTTTTGTGAAATAACATTTACAATATATATTTGATCACAATTAAGTAGCTCGATAAAAACACTGCCACTGCCTATTTGAATTCACTAAAACTGATCAATGATATATCACTAAAACTGATCAATGATATTTGAAGATAGGCACCATTTCAGTGAAAATATCATGGCTGTCAATGGAGGAGTTGGTGACTTATGTCTGCCCAAATGTTGGTTAGCAGTAAAGGTTTTAGGGAAATGATTTCATTTGAGTTTTCTCAAACAGTCATGAATTAAAGATGCGGGATCGAACAATAAAGATGACATAATTTGGAATTTGTAGCGTTCTTGTGATCACATGACTTGGCATTTAAAGTCAATATTTTGTTTTTTTGACTTCGGTACACATTCCTCAAATACTAGACAACCAGATTTGTATACTAGTTACTTATTTCAACAGATAATTTCAATACAAAAAAGTGCCAGGGAGGGATTCGTGTTAAACCCTTCTTTTCATATTCTAAAAAAATTTCAAAAATCAAGAGTGTCGCAATTTTTCAAAAAAGTGAAGAAAAATGACTTATTATCTTGGATTGAAAACATATGAAAAGGTGTACCGGAGTTTTGGGATGCTTTTTGGAGAGAATGCCTTTCATTGTTTTTTTCTATTGAAGTTTTGAACTCTATGGATTTCATGTGTATTTTCTACGGCAAATTTTATCAAAAAAACTAAATTTTTACTTTAAATGCCGAGTCACGTGACCAAGAGAACGCTACAAAATCCAAACTATGTCATCTTTATTGTTTGATCCCCCATCTTTCAGAAAATGTATACTTGTATGGGTTGGAAATTAATACTTTTTAAGTTATTCGTAGAAAAGGACACCATGGTAAATAGCCTCCCACGTAACCTTTAAGTTAATGCATTGGATTAAAGTGTTGCTAAGAATTTTTCATTTCATTCTGAATTGAATAAGTCTACTATATTGAATTACTTACTTTACTACAAAAATTTTCATGAAAACATTAAATAAATGCTTATAATAGTACACATGAATGGAATGTTTTGCCAGACTGGAATAGTAATCAAGGATAAACATCTCAATTCCTAGATAATTAAGATGTGATTAAATCATGTGGTATATTTGGTGTTCATCTATGTGTGAAGAGATTAAGAGCTGTATGTCACACCAGATTAAGAAGGGATTATCCTATGAAGCTTAATGAGATTGTATTATCGTATATCCTTCCCATTTTGGTGTGTGTATTCAAAAATGCTCCAATATATTTTTTAGGAAATTTCTCAAAAAAACAACAACAACAAAACCTCAACCTTTATCAGTTATCAGATGGCACAAGAAACATTTTAGAATTGTTTTTAGACTACTGATAAAACATGGGAGGAGTTGTTTTGTTTCTAAACGTCAACTATTTTTTTCGAAATCGTTTTGGAAAACATTTTGAATATTCAAATATTTAATTATGGAGGTTGCTTCCGTTACAATTTGGAAAACAACCTTCGTTTCTTAAACTTTCAATTATGAATATTTTTTGAAATTTACTTTTAACAGAGAACCGTACATGTGATGGGAGTAGCCGTTAGTCTGTGGAAAAAAACCGACATTTTTATAGAGATAAACTTCTAAATGACCATTTATCAAACTTGTCTCTAATGTCTTTTTGTCTGAAACAAGACTCATTAAGAAGGTCCAGATGGGTGATTGTGTTTTAACTCTGATATTATGAGGGGATATTAATAGTTTTAGGGGTATATTAACACACAGTAATATATCATTACTGGTTGATCTGACTACACTGATATCTCTGTTTCAAACCAGCTGAGTAATGATGTTGCTTCATCAAGGACTTTCTGCATGAAAATATTGATTAAAAATTACATTAGAATTTAATTATTGTCTTGGGATTTTCTTTGGCAAGCCAAACACTGTCACGTAGACTTTACTCCAGCCCCTTCGACTCCGGTTGAGGGACTGTAACAATCGCGGGGGGTCTACCGAAAGTAGAACGTCACTACAAGACTGCGGTTAACGGAAGTGACGTCATCCACATATACTTAGCGATGCTCGATTAGTGCGCGATTGATTCAGTCTGTCGTTTTCAACGATGGGCTGAGTTCAGTCTAACTGTCATGTTTGAAGCCAGCAAATAAACAATAAATGAACAATGTCTATGCAGGACAATTATTTAGAATCCTTTTCCTCGAAATTGAGTCATTCAAATCATGAACCTCATAATCGTTGTTCCAGGTTTTTGAAATATTGAGACCATTTATCATACCAGTTGTGATTGATTCACAATCAACAAAATTGTGGTGAAACATTTTCACATTTTGAAACAGAGACATATTAGTCATTTTTTGAGAGCTTGGTTGTATTACAGAAAAAAAATGCTACATTTCCAAGAGCCTGTGTGTATTTTGAGGTTTATTGCTTTTTTCACTTCATTACCAGGATATTATATACTTTCATGGCTGTTTATTTATTTAAAACACAGATGTAAAATAAATACTTTCTCTAATGGTTGTTTTTAGAGTTGAAGCTGTGTGCATTGCAAGCACAGTAATTGTGCAACAGAGATTTTTTGTTAGATTATGGTTAACCGAATTTTCAACTCTGCATGATATTGAAATATATTCAGCATTTTTGTACAATTTTTTGTTTAAAAGTAAAGGCACTAGTCTTGTGTAATAATTATCCTTGAATTTTGCAATTCATAGACTTATGATTATATTTAAAAATCTTTCTCCACAATCAACATTTCAATACTTGCCTGAATCAAAACTGATGTCTAAAGCCGCAATCGCGCTAGGTGTGCGGGGAACCTTTTCTGCAACATTCGCGCCGACAAATCTGTAACTTCAATATAGCGCAGCAATCGCGCTAGGTGTGCGGGTGTACACACTCAGCGCGAATGTTGCCTTGGCGTGATTGCCGCGCGGCAAACGCGCTAGGTGTGCGGTAGGCTTAACCTGAAAGAAATGTGTGATTTTAAACAGAACCTAAATTCAAGTAAATGTATATTTCTCTGATTATAATCAATAATGATGATTATTTGAGAAATACTAATTATTTTAGATGAAGGAGTTTGCAGCTGAGCCTAGGGATTTGCAATTAAATGATTAATTGTGAGTGTTTTAGATTTTGGAGAACATTGTTGGACTTCCTTGATTTCAAACAGCTCATCAATTAAATAAATATCCATTTTTCGTCTTTAAAACAGACATATTTTAATGAATATTGTGGCTCTTTCGTGAAGATAAAACACACCAATGATTTTTATTTAAATAACGACTTTGCAATTATTTTGGTCGAAATTGAACAAATGTTACCATACTTTCACTGTTTCTTCATACCATACATAACCCCTAGTTCACCTGGTCACGGCCTGATCGATGAAGACAGGTTGGAATGGGGGTGGGGCTCTCCATCGGTGTTCTGTTTCAATAGTCATGCATGTTTTGTTTGCCTAAGCAAGAACTTGTTTATAAATACCATATATTTTCTGTTTACAAAAATGGGATTTATCGGAGAATCATATTTTATGCTTTTGAATACTTTTCTAACTCTTGTTTCAAGGTGAATTGGATAATGTTTCTAGTTGTTGAATGATGAATTTATTGAAATTATAGGCTATTTGTTCTTCCTTTTTTGTGTTTTCAATATAGATTTTAAGGCATGAAGAATCCTGTGTCTTGTCTCTAGTATTGACTGGTGGTCAAACTTCCAGAAACATTCAAAACTGCCACCAATAAACAAATTATAAATGCTGACAAAAAATTAAGCTTTCAACAAAATGTGGAGATTGGTATTTTTAATATGACTGCTGCCAGTTAATGGAGGGCTGCAAACTGTTTATTTTCTGGGAGAGTTTTCATGTAAACTTGATATTTTTATGAGTGTCCAAAAACAGTTGGCGTTTGAATAATCCCATCTGTCATCTTGCATGCTCTCAGATTCTTAGGATGCTGGATCTGTTCATTCCATCTGCAGGGGTGAGGGGTAGGGAAATGTTATGCACCTAAATAGTAAATGGTTGTTATTTTACCGTGTAACTCACCTGGTTTAGTTGAATGATTGATTTGGCTTTTGGTTTGTTTGATTCCTGTTTTAATTGTGTAAGATGGAGTCAACAATTCTGGATGTTCATCCTGACACCCCTTATAGTGAAATGACCTGTACTGCAATCCAGCTGTCCCCATCTCTCTATACTGTTGGCAGTAACCTGTGCCAGATTATTGGCTCGGTTTTACAAACTTCCCACCCTTGGACTGTGAACAGTTGCTTGACTTAGGCGGGATCATTGTCAGCTTCTTGGAACATTATCTGAAACTTTCTTAAAACATTTGCACAGTAAGGTACTGATCACGTGGATTCAAACACCAGAACATGGTTGTTAACCAAATTGTAACATGACAAAGTGGTGTTGTTAGTCAGGTGGTAGTGATAACACAGACATTGATATCTTGTGGTGCGACATTCTTTGTGGTGGATTACATTACCCAGCAGTCTCCACCTCTGTCTGCTGATGGAAGCTACAAGAACTGTTGTTGACAATCACCGCGTAACTCACAATAGCTAGCTGTGAGATGGGATCTTCCTGTCTACAAGAACTGTGACATAGTTCTCTATATGAATTGACTTTGATGGTGATTCAAAAAGCAAGCTGAAGAGCAGATTGGTTATAAATGGGTCAACTGTTGTCTTAACCTGTATAAGATAAGTTGAAGTGATATTTTATAAAGTGCAAGCACATTTCTCAGCCTGTGTCAGTTACTAAAGGTCTGCACAGGGTTCTATTGGCCTGTTTAGTGGAATGTTAATGCTACCTCATCTGGTGCATATGGTATCCATCATGTAAGCTATGCCTGGTGCTGGTGATGATAGGTAGCTTTTTATATGACACATACTGCTAGCAATGTTGTGAGTTCATATCACTCAGTCACTGAACCTTGCTGCATTTTGAACTGGTGCCAAAGACTTGTGTAGTGTCTTGGGTTGTGTTTTTTTATACTGAGCAGGGATTTTAGACATTTCCACATAATTGATTGGATTGGTCAGTGGTTTACAGTTGAACCTTAGGAGTTGGAAATTTACTTTTACGAGTATTAACCAGTCTCAGTCACCATGTATGAACGTTACGCCGTGCCACAAGGCTATGCACCACCGCCTCCTGTTGACTACTATAATAACTACCCCCGCCGAAGTCGAGCAAACTCAACCTCATCCTTACCTCGGTTTGGTCCCCCGCCACCGCCTGTTGATTTGTATCGTCAGAGAATGGGAGGTTCAATGACAGTTCTACCGAACTCAAGTCGAGGTCGTAGGAACCCTGGTACTAATCGAAGACGTCATCGCAAAGTAAGTAGCAATTTTATTGTAATTGGCATTTTATTTAGGCTACAGGCTAGGATCTTTTAAGGGAGCATTTTCAGGCATTGCAATCATAAATATCGCTCTGTTTGCCCAGCTCATAGCATTTGACATCAAACTAAGTGAAAAAAATAGAACATTCGTACAAAGATGTAATTTGAAGTGAAACAAACCGATATTAATTTTGTTGCTGCAACAAATTTAGCCTAGCTATAGCAAATATCATGACAAAAAAGAAACTACAATCATTCGCATTTCATTGCACGTAAATACCCGCAAGTTGCATTGTTCGATTTGATTCAAAATGTCGTCTTCGTGATATGAGTCTATTTTATGAAATCTTTACGCACAAAGAAAAGTGGTTTTTCTTATTCACAAAATTCCAAAACTTACGAAAGCGACTTTAATCGATAACGAAATTAGCAGTTTCTGAATGTTCAAATTGATCGATTTTAGCGGTCTAGCGGGCTTTAAAATCCATTATAGATTTTCTTACTTATGTTTAAGCAAGTGTAACAAACTTGTGTAAGTATTGAAGTACATAGTCTTCAGTAATGATAGTCTCCAACCTCGGGCTGATAAATATATGCTATGAAAGTGCTGTCTATTGGCATCCGCTAGAACAATAGTTTATCCAGAACTATCGGTGATTGAAAAGTAGATATAATTCCATAATAAAAGACAAACTTCACTCCACACTATGGCAATGAAAAGATTGAAGTCAGAAATCAAAACTCATTTGAGTAAAAATATGATTATTGAGTCATACTTTAAAAGAGAACTAAGTAGAGTTGAGAAAACTAAGTATAGACTAGAGATGGAGCTACAGAATCATCTTCACCGGACATCGAGAACTAGAGGAGTTCAGTCCACTCAGGTAGGTGGCTTGTCATTGTATATAACATTATCCAAATAGAGACATTGGTAGTAAAATCGGGTGACTGAGTCATATCAGGTATTCTGAAATTTCAAGCCCTGATGCTCACACTTGTCTCCCTTACCTTGGTGTATGATATGTGGTGTATAAAAGGGTACTAGGTTATGAAAGTGGTGGTAATGTGAGTAAATTAGCATGAAGTCGCCTTCACGGCGCACCGCGATTATGCTCCTCTGGGAGTTGAGATAGCACTTAAGTGTGAACAGTTCCGCAACTTGAGTAATGATTTATAGAATTGTCGAGCACTTTGAATAAACATTTCTACATAAACCTAGACATTATTATTATTATTATTATTATTATTATTATTATTATTATTATTATTATTATTATTATTATTATTATTATTATTATTACTAAATTTTATATCATAACAGAATTTTTGAAAAGTATGGGTGGGGTAAGGCAAATGGGGGTTCTAAAAACCCGAGTTGGAAGTTGACGATTGTTGCAATACCATTTTCTGAAGTCCACCCAGGATGTACTATTAATCTCTGAGGTATTACAGCATGTTTTCTGATGTCTTTGAAATTTGCCATTTGCATGATGTAGAGTTTTGTGACGTCATTTTGGAGAATCAGTTTCCAGTAATTAAGTCCTCGCAGGAAGTAGTATTATCGCTCAGGTGACTTGACTTTTCTTATGATGTCTTTGAAATTTGCCATTTGCATGATGTAGAGTTTTATGACGTTTTGAAGAACCGGTTACCAGTAAATCCTCGCAGGAAGTAGTATTATCGCTCGGGTGACATGACTTTTCTTATGATGTCTTTGAAATTTGCCATTTTCATGATGTAAAGTTTATGACGTTTTGGAGGACCAGTTTCCGGTAAATCCCACACAGGAAGAACTATAATCTCTGGGGTGACATGGCATTTCTTATGATGTCTTTGAAATTTGCCATTTGCATGATGTAGAATTCTATGACATATCACATAATTGCTCGAGTTCTTTTTATAAAGATGTTATCTGTCAAGAACAAATTGTGTATAGAATCAATTATCATTAAACCACAATTAAGAAAATTGGGTTTTGCTTTTTTCTATTCCAAAATTAGAAAACATGGGAAGTTAATATCCTCTCATAGATAGATGTTATTGATAATATCACGTTGGCAGTGACAATCTGTGAGAAGGAGTTATTATATAGAAAGGTATGCTTAGGATATGCTGGCAGAGGTGTGTAGTCATATACTACTACATTGTGAATTGTACCATATTACATGGTGTTGTATAGGGTATTACATCATATAGTTCTGACAGGGACATACTGGTACCCTGATGAACTGACTCTTGAGTTCATTTGAACAAGTTACAATATGTGTTGATTAAATTCTGAAAATTAGTAAAACGTTGAGCCGTTGTTTTATTTGAAAACTCAAAACTGTTAAGAATTGGTTTTATTTGGCTCTGACAATCAGAATTTTGTGTGCATTTATCAAGCTGGAGTAATCATGGCAACTTTCCGCAAAAGACTGGCAACAAATGACTGGCAACGGGAAAGTATTCTGGAAAAACTGCGAGAAAAATCGCTCGAAAAAGAAGAGAAGGACTTGGAAAATGTTGATCAAATTACGGAGAGCGCTCAACACAAGAAATCTAGGTACTGGAATAGAGAGTTGTTACTGGAGAGAATGAGAAGGAGTAAACTTCTCAAGGAGAAGCGTAAGGAACATCAGATGTTGTACCGCCTCGCTCTTCATGAGGAGAAGACTGTCGGGCAGAAACGACTGTGGGATAGGGATAAGATATTAGCCAGGATACAACG
>JAOXYC010194242.1:0-17477 GCA_028565715.1 Phoronis pallida
TACGAAAATATTATCATAATCATGACAATTTTAAGACCAACCTTGAGTTTTTCTAATACCCCTTCCAGATGTTCCTGATCAGCTATTTTGAGCGTTGTGTTCACAATGGTCTCGGTCTCATCCAACCAGTAACATAGGTCATCCATCTGATCAATGAACTCAGCCGGAACCTGACTTTCTTCATCAAATCTGCAAGAAAAATGAAATGATAAATCTAGTACACATTATGCTTCAAGATTCAATAATTACATCGTGCAGAAACAACAAACACAAGAACCAATCACGTTATGGTTTTATGAACCGGGTGCATAACCATCTAAATCAATGGAACTATACCACAAGACCCAGTCCAATAAGGTCAAGGAGCAAACTGGTAACGAACTAACCATCAAGTGTCCTGTGTTTCAATAACCCCCAGTAAATAAGAGAAGTCTTGATTCAAGCTAATCCATGCAAATAAAAAAGCAAGCATGCAAACATACAACCGCAGTCTACACAAAACCTTGATAAACTAGAACCCATAGCAAAAAGCCAAATCTGCAAGCCACAAAGGGTCGGATAACTTCCACAACAAGAGGTTGACAGATCAAGTTGCGTCACACATGCACACAAACTTCTAGCAAAATTTCAAGTTTCATTGCAGAACAGAAACAATTGGCCCTATGGAACAGATGACAGAAGGAAGGGGTAAAAACATAAAGATGACACATGGAAGAAAATATTGTTTTCAATTTTTCAATTGTAAGCTACAGTAGATAGGAGACATGAGGTAGATGTAGATGCACGTGGATGACAACATTATCCTGAAACATCTTTATAAGCTATAGCAGATCTAGGAGACATGAGGTAGATGCACGTGGATGACAACAGTATCCTGAAACATCTTTGTAAGCTACAGAGGATGAAAGACACAAGATGACACTGGCCTGAACAAATAACGGTAAAACCAGTAAACGGTAACTCAAACTTCAAATTTTTGAAATGTATCTTCTTTTTAGTTTGTAAAAAAATTATGATCAAGAAATAGTAGGCTATTTATTTCAAAAATTTGAATGTGAGTTACCATTTACTGATTTTAACATTATTTGTCTATCCCTATCAGTTTCATATCCTCCGGTAACAATGGTGTTCTAGTTTGGACTGTTTTTCCCTTTTAGCTTGAAGAGTAATTCTAAGCTAAAGTAGATACAAGAAACAATGTAGAGACACATAGAAGACAACAGAGGTTCAAAAGTGTCATAGCAAGCTACACAAGGTAGAGAGACACATGGGAGACATTGGTGTCCTATACCTGTTAGTAAGAGTGGTCCAATGTTGAGCATGGCTGAGTCCAGTGAGCAACAATCTAAATATCAAACAACATTCACATGCAGATGCAGATGCAGATGGTAGCAGATGCAGATGCTGATGGTAACGTACTACACATATCTCATGCTTTCAAGTGACTTCAGTAGAACTCATGGTAAATATGCAGAAACACAAAATCTAGTGTCTTGCAAAAATATATGAGATGTAAAACTTAAGTGTGCATTTAATGAAAAAAAGGTGGGTTGGATATCCATATTATTGGCATCAGAATTTTAAACTACTGCATCGAATATTAATTTTCCCTATTGAAGAGTTTGCTGATTTGAAAAAAAATTGACAAAACTTTGTGTTCAAAACTAATAATTATAAATCAAAAACATTTTCTAAATGAATGCGCACTTTTAGCAAGCAACAAGAATTTTAAGAACAAAAGTTGAAGCAAAATCTAGAAACCATGCATATGAATGTTTCAAGACTTGAACATGCTTTATCTTTTAGGAATCACTACTAACATGCCCGTGGCAATCATTCTAAAACACGTAGCTACTAAAATCATTTTAGAGATTCTTATTTGCAGAGGTGAAAAAAATAGAAAACTCAGACAGACTTCTGCTTAACTCTTTCGCTGCCAATTTTTTTTTAGAATCGAATGGCGGAGAAATCTTCTAAAATATGGTCTTTTGTACAGTTGAAACCCATGAATTTAATGTTTTCATTCCTTCGGAAATCTTTTCACAGTAAATAACTAACCTTGACTGATATATAAAAGTCGAATTCTGAGTCCGAATCATTCGTGATTCTTGTGAACATCGCTGAAAGAAGGCAGTTTATCGACCGAAGACGATTATCTTTCAAATTTCGCTCAAATTCCTTCAAAATTGACAAAAAATCACTGATTTCTCTGCTTAATTCACGAAACTTATTCAACCACCGACAAGTGGCATTATCGTTAAGTATGCTTTTAGCGCTCCCTTGTGTCGGCTCTAGAAATCGATTTAGAATGAACCGATTGCAAATGTCGCCTTAAGGCGACATTGGCAGTCTGTGCGGGTGTCACCTTAAGGCGCCATTGGCAGCGAAAGAGTTAAAGAGAACATAGAAGTCCCTAGTTGGATTTCTGACAAAGCATGAATTCAAATACACTGCTTGTCAACACAGACAGTCATGACATCTGCAATATCACTATCTACAGACAATATCATTCAATGTTACGAAAGATCAGCTACAAAGAATATTATTTAGACTACTAATAGAAAGCAACAAACTTATAAGAAAGGGTTATAATCTAGTAGAATAAGGATAAATTACATCACTAACCTGTCTTTTCGTTCGACCACTTCAGCGCATACTGCCCGCCACCTACGGCCGATACTCTCCAGTGTATCTGTCAGTTTAGTGTTAAGAGATGAATCTTGCCCCAGCTCTTTGCTCAATGTCATCACACTTGCCATAATCTTCTGATGTCTCTTTACTCCACTTTCCAAGTCCTATAATCAACAAGAAATGATGTTAAACAGTTAAGACTAACGTGTGGCTTGTCACCTGCATTAAGCCGAGGTGCCACCTTCTCTGCATGGTGGCCCTGATAATGTGCAACACCTGACCCCCAACATTTAACATCCTTCTGGGATTACCCAGCTTGGAAAAGTGCATGCAATTTATTTGGTTATATTAGAACAGAGCCAATCTTTAAGCAGATTGCACTTTTGCAGTAGGATATCTTGATTTGATGGAGAGCTTTAATTTTTGTAACCCCATGAATGAAACCTGTGGGGAATTGGATGTCTTCTTTTAAGTTTTATGTTTAAACAAACCAAACACTTTTAAAACTTAGGAGTGTCATTTCAATTCAGTCATGTGATCACAGTCTTTTCTTTTTTTAATCAAAACATGTCTATTATATCTAAAGACGATAAGTAAAAATATTGGTGCCACTACCAACAGGTGTAAACAGTAAAACACTTATATGTCAGTACAATTAAAAATAGTATTAAAAACTGGCAGCTGATAATATTTCGGGCGAGCTACCGCCCTTTGTCTAAAGATGAAACACAATACATTTCAGCCCAGAAATCAAATCATTTATCAGGGCTTCGATGCTCCATAATATTAATTTTTCTAAATATGCCCAAAAACAACCAAAGTCTTACCTTCTGTTTGGCTTTAGCCGAGTCTACGTTTAAGTGTCCGCCTGCAAGTCTAGTGGCACTGATGGTATCCTCAGCCTTCAAGACCCACTCAGTTACATCATCCATATCCTTATGTAGTTGTGTCCACATTGACTTAGTGTTATTCCACTCACTAAAATAAAACATGTTTTTTATGTGTTTATGGTTTTTTGAAGTAGTCTGACACAATAATGCAAAGTTCAATCAACTGAATTTATCAGCAGCAAAAACTGCGGTCTAATACAGGGTATGTATTCTCCCAAATAAGCACAACAGCCAATTTGAACACCTGCTAACAACTTTCGAAATTCATTTTCAGTATGTACCACCAATACTTCATAAATGATCATCAAATCATTTCTAGTTGATGATTATGCAAAAACATGGCCAAAAATAGGAAAATTGAAATAAAGACCAAAAAAGACTGGGAGTTGAAAACAAGTAAGAACAAATTTTCAACTGAATCTGCAGGCACCTAGGTTGCTCATGGAGAATATGGTAAGCCTCAAGGAAGACCTAACTGAGTGAGAAAGCATATTTTTCTACACAAGTGACCTATAATGGTTCCAATAAAAATTAAAGCATCTCTGGCAATGGCAATTTGATCCTTCCATAGCTTTTTAGTGTTAATTAATTAGCGCAACCACAAAACCTAAAACACTGCTTACGGTTCTTGTCTCGGAATACACTAATTTTAACAAAAGTCTAGCCACAGAAGTGAATGTATGGGAACGTGATGTAAATGTTCGAACATAAAACGATACCTTAATATCTTGATTCAAATAACGTAACATTATATCTTACAAACACACACAAAAATATACACAAATTGGTATTCCATTCAATATCCATAACCAAATACGGATTTGTTTCAATATTTGCCATTGTTTGACTATTCGTGGTTATACAACATTATATAGCAAAATAACAAGCATAGTACGTTTCGAATAACAATCAAAACAAAATAGTTTACATCACAAAAACAGTTGCTCTATGGTATTGATATCAATACCTGTACATTTAGATCGGAATGTTCCCAACAAAAAAACTGGCAATATTTTCAGTTATGACACTTTGCACAATAAACAGCCAGCATATCATTGTACAAGGCAAAAACTGTTTAGACGGCAAAACAAATGAATCAAGCGAAATAATTCAGTTATACAACATTACAGCACCTGCAAGCCAACCAAGCTTAATTTTAAGCATAAATCCGCCTCCGTTACTCAAACGTTAAATGTAACTGCTAAAAATATTGTGAATAAGCCATATCTTTGTTTCTGGATGAATTAAAATATTAATAGGGCAAATAAAACAGTATTAGTGTTAACAAGAATGGGAACAATAGATAGTGCATGCGTGTGTGGCCTAGGGGGGAATGTAGCGTAGTCCATGTGTATATGTGTGTTTTATATGCATAATGTATACAATGCTTTAGAGTTCATTAAATAAACAGGTGTACATATAATGTAGTTGTGGTTTTCACTTAATATATGTCTGGATTGGCTGTGTTTTGTGTATAAAGCAAAACTAGGTCATAACTTTTCGGAATCTAAAAATAACTCAATACCCACACCTGGAATATATTTTCTTAAACTAATAATCCTATCATCAAAAATTTGATATTAAGTAAATTGAACCTTATTCACATTTTGTTGATGAAATAAACTTTCAAAATGAATTTTCAACTTTAAATCATGAACCTTGGGTTTCAAATCTTGTTTTTAACAAGGTCATAAAGAAAATAATAAATTAAGAAAATATCTAGAAATTAAAGATTCCATCGGGTGTTCCAAGAAATGCCATGCATACCTGTATTTTTCAGAATAATCATTGTTCACTTTTGTCCAATCAACGCGCAGCTTTTCCATGATTTTTTTAACTCTTGTCGCCTCTTCATGGTCGCACTGTGTGACTGTTTTAATGTGTTCTCGCTCAGCCAAATCCACAGATGCCCTGACAATATCTAGCACTTGTTTGATTGTCTGAAATGATGAAATAGATAATGGTTTGTATAATCCCACAAAGTCAAACAAGTCAATATGGTCAGAAGCATAGTTTTTTTTTCAATTTCAGGGTATTTAAGTAAATGATATAGCTTTATTGTGACAATTAAAGTTAAAGATACTGTCTCCTCGTTGGTCACAATCTGGCATCAACATTCAAATCAACTAAACATTTTGTGTATGTTAGACTTTTTTAGGATAAAAAGCTCTCAAATCACCCCTTACAGATTTTTTTGAATTTTTTTACTCAGATGCAGGTTAATTATATTCATCAAAGGACTCATACACAAAGTTTCTAGTTGATTTGAATTTTGACCCCAGATGCTCACCAACGAGGAGACATTATCTTTAAACTAAAAGGCTTTTTTATAATACTCATTAAAAGAATTAATATCCATTTAGACAACTATTTTATACAGATTCCTTTAAATGTTATCGTCAGATTGCTAGATTTAATTTCAACTCAGTGCTGTGTATTACCAGCAGTGAAATATCTGCCTCGCGTTCAGGGGAGTGGCCATACCATCACCCACAAATGCCCCTGGTAGCATTGTACATATCTTGGGGAGTGGTCTCACACCCATCCCTTCATATCAAGAGATAATCCAAAAAGACTCACAGCTTCAATTTCCCATGGGAGTATAGTCAACAAGTTCGACTGAAATTACAGGAACATTCTGCACTGCTCAATGAGTTTTGTAGGTATGAAAAAACACTCAAAAAGATCAGCAGTGCAGAATTTCCTGCATTTCAATACAAAAGCTTCAATTTCCAATTGTTTCACATACCTTGAGTATTTCTTCATTCCACATAACCTGTTCATACTCCTTCTCTAGTTTAACTCCATCTAACTGCTGCTGAGCTAGATCAATGTTTGCGATAATCAGCTTGACATCCTCGGTGAACTGTGACGGGGCGTGTGAGAATGTGATTTGCTTTGTTTTAATGTCTGTCACCCACTGAATCTCTGTTTTGGTTGTTTCGGTCGTTTCCATGACGATGCCGTCAACTTCAGAGTCTGGCTGGGTATCAACTCTATCTGACGATTCCTAAAATGATGGAAGAAATGATGATTTAGTATGAACAATCAGTAGTTATCACAAAAACTGAAAGCGAAAAAACTAAATGAACCAAGTTTGACGATAGTGACGACGTACTGTTAATGCATTTCATGTTCTTGAGTTGAATCCCAAAAATATGGCACGTTACATTCAATGACACCAAAACACGATTTGTTGAAGCCTCGGGCCAGGATATACAAATAAAGAGGACTTGCATTCCATGAATTAGAATGTCACCTCTAATAATCAATTAATCATAAACAACAAGTGATGCATATACAATCTGTTCATGTTGATTAGTCATCAAATAATTAGTGCATATTACATCCTTCTGAATCGCAACTGCAGACGTTTTTAATGAAACTTGCGTGATGCCAGTATGGCGATTCAGCAATTCACATTGAGATAGACATTGAGATAGAATCTATGAGTGTATGAAGCAACAACTGTTAGGAGAACATTATGGTATTCAAAATCAAATTTGTTTTTTTCATATCTTGAGACATGGTTTCAACAGAATGTAAAATCTTAAACATTCATTGCTATTTAATGGTTCAACTTCTAAAATACTGTAGCTCAAGAGATGCCGGGGTTGAAACTTAAAAACCCCTTTTCATAAATTCTAACAGACTTCTTAAATTCAAAATCTGAACTTGAGTTGGAATGCGGTTGGTAGACTGCATTGGGCAGAGTTTTCAAAATTCTAATACAGATCGTTGCGTCTGCTAATGAGGCATTAAACAAAATAAATTATTCATTTTTTTACAAATTCAGACTTACCTGTATTAGGAACTCTTCAACCTTTAGAGGTGAAGAAGGTGAGTCATCAACAACTGAAACGCTCTCAGACTCTGATGGTCGATGAAACTGGGTGAAGTGCATTTGAATCTCCTTCCATCGTTGATTGAGCTGTATCAGGGTAGGCGAGAATGATGCCGGGGCACCCTGGCTGCGCAGATTCTCAGCTTTCTTGTTCAAGTTGTCTATGTCTGCCTGTCGACTGTTCAACTCTTCTTGCACAGCCTACAAAACAGTTAATCATAAACTATTGAATGGTTATTAGGCAGCAAGAGTTTTTAAACTCTTGAAAGTTCTTTTTAGGCACTAATTTTAATTCTGCCTACGTTTTGCATCGATAGACTCCCTCCAGTCTTTTCAAGGATTTCCTATGATTATAACAGATGAACATGTTTTATCCCTAGCGTGTTAGCTGCATATGATTACAAGAAGAAAATATAGAACACTGTGTTTGCTTAATATCCAACCTTTTTGCCAGCATAATTCAGAACACAAGAAAAACATGAGGAAGATGCATAGCAGACAAAATGTCATTCATAAATACAAACTACTAGAAATCATAAATAATATCTGCATAAATTTTGCAAATCAGAAATTGTATAAAACATTCTACACCTCATAAACCTGGCACGAAATTAATTGATATTTATGAAAAACATTACAAAACCTTGACAAACTCTACCTACAAGTTTGACTAGTTGACAACTTTTAAGGTTAAATGTTTAAAAACATTTAACCTTCAAAATGTGATACTTAGTTTCATTGATTCAAGATACAAACAAAAACCTAAAGGGTGTTACTTGTATTATATACCAAAAACATAGTTACACATTCATTACAAAACTTGCCACTAAAATTCCAACACTACATTTTCATTTTAAATTAAAGAAAAACATTCATAAAGGCCTCACCTATGCATACCAAGATGATGATTTGCCTCCTAAAAGTTATCTCTTTGGAAAGGTCAAGAAACAAATATCAGTATTTCCAGAATAATAAAGATCAAACAGATCAGATCAACATTATATTTGTCTAATCCCGTTATATCTTCAGGGTTATGTTTGTTTAAAGATATACAAAGTTAATAAAGCAGCCTAAACAACATTCTATGCATCTTGTGTTTGACTATAGGAGCCAACATTCTGAGCAAATGGTGAATCCAAACGGACATGCCAAAAATGCAAACTGGACTTTTTAAAACCAATCAATTTGCCCTCTCAAGGAAAAACAAGGAATATAATGGCAAAAGAATACCTCTATTTACACGCTTATCTGTAAACTTCTGAAAGGCAACAAACTTAATCCTCACCCGCTTCTCTAAACACCAAAGAAAAAATTCTGAAACCTGATCATAAAAACTGCATTGAACAGAATGAAAACCAATTAAGACCATTTAACAGTATATCTTGCTTTTAAGCAACACACGCTCCACATCAGTTTCACATCAACTATTCTAATGATAAATTGTAGTTGTAGCAAATCGGCCAAATCATTTTGCTGCTGTCAGTTTCCATGTCAAAAACAAGTTTCGCTAATGAGCATTACTAGCAGAGAATGTGGCAGGGATATTAAAACTCCTAAAAATATCTGAGCAATTTAAAAACCAGTGGATCGAGTGACTAGGGACTCAAGAAACATAGAGCAATGACATTGAAAAAAGGCTAAAAATTTGATGAAAGACACCAGAAATGAAGAAACAGGATTGAAATCTGTGAGCTTCAATAATGTCAGAATTTTTTTTTGAGTTCCATCATCTTGATCGCAATATGTATCAAACATCTTAATTTTGACTTGTTTTATAAAAAATTTCTAGAAAGATTAGTTTAACAAAAGAATCAGGCTCTTAATTTTGTTTTCTTTTGTATTTTTCAAACTTGATCCGTTAAGCAGACACACAGAATAATAAACAAATTCTAAACCTTCACAGAGGGATTATTCCAGTAAATATGCAGTGCTTCCTTAATTTTAAGCTGGAAATCACTTCTTGCACTATCCAATAACAAAAACCATATTATCTATACAAATCATTGGTGCTTATTATTTCAATACAAACTCTGATACTAAGTATTCAGACAGTTTTAGAAGAAAACAAAATTGAAACTTTTAACCATCCTCACAAAGGCAAGTCTAAAATATGAATAGAATTTTAAGAAAAACTCACAATTACGAGTAGCCAGCCAGCAAACAGAACAGCTAGTGTGAAGGTATAGGAAATATAAAGATAGAGACATCTTTGCAGAACTGAAGTAGGAATTATTGTCAGTAAATCCAGTGACATCGTGAAACTTTCAGAAATGTCTTTTCCCTAACTTCAGGTGTATGATTTGAGACAAATACTGACAGAACAGTATAGACTCATCTTCTCCATCTAAACTTAAGATTATGATTGGAGCCAAACAACAATTTTAAATGAACACAGAAAAATTGAAGCGTTGGCACATCTGCCTCAGGTGGTCCTTGTTAAACGCCAATTTAACTTAAAAAACTTTGTGTTAAATGCTTATTTTACTTAAAAAGCCTGATAATACTCTTGATTGAAACAGGCGTCTTCCCTGTACAGCAACACGCTATTCCTGCATGTTGCTGATTAAAATATATTCTGACCTAGAATCTGACCTTTGTACAAAATTCTTCCCAATTATCAAAATATACAGTGCCTTTGTAATGAATACTTCAGGGGAGATAGAAAGAAGAGCATCTTAATTGACCCCAAATCTAATTTAAGGTGAACGTGAGAATTCAGTAGGACTCTGCTTGAAATAGCATCAGTATTACAGTGTTGTCTTAATAGAGGTATCTCAGTTGCATCCAATTCATGACTACAAACCCAGATGGAGAAAAATAAATATCTGTAAAAATTGGTAAGACAGATAGAAAAACATTTCTCAAAGAAATGTGAAACCACGTTGATGAAAAATCAGGTTTTGATTGCATTAACTGTTTCCTAACCCTCAAAAAATTATTTCAATATCATCAGTCAGTTCCAATGAAATGTCTATGTTTAGTTAATGATACAAAGATGTGATTGGCAAAGAATTTGGTTTTTCATTCTTAAATTATTCTGAACTGCAAAGCAAGTAGCCAAACTCATGCTGAGGATTACCAGTGTTGCCACCTATCCACAGTCTCAAAAACTAACCTAATATTGATAGTCATACAGTCATTTGCTAACACACGAGATCTCCAACGTCATCTCTTGCTTTCAACTGCTTTCTTAGAGCCCTCGGTTGGCCCAAGAGTATTCTTATTAACGGCACATTTAAGAACTGACACTGCTAACCAGTCATTTTCACATTGCAATATTGTCTGTTTGTTATTCAAACTTTCAAAATCTTGAGACAAAACTTGATCCTTGCCAAAATGTGATGGTAGCACTTTATTGCGCGGAGGACAGCATGTCGCGATAATCACAACACGGGAAATCGGTTAAAAGCGAGGGCTAACGTAGGCGAGCTCGTGCGCTAGCAAATGGTCATACAGTGTCAAACACTCACCTTCATTTTGATAATATCTCCAGTACTCTCTTCAAGCTTCACCTCAATCTGCATCAACCAGGTGTCAAAGTCACTCGACTCCTTCTGGAACTGATACCAGTGCGGGGCGAGAATCTTCAGCGTGCGCTTCTTGGTGTCACACTCGCTCTTCAAGCTGTCCCATTTCAACTGAAAACAAAACAATCAAATAATAAATCCAGGTTTACATATTGCTTTTTTTCAAAGTGCTGTACAATTCTATACATTATTACCCAGATTGCGGAACTGTAAACTCTAGTGCCATCTCAACTCCATGGGAGCCCAGGAAGCCTACCAGCAGTACGCCATAAAGGCATCTTCACACTAATTCAGTCATATTTACCACCACTTTCCTAGCCTGATACCCACTTCTTCACCTATATATGGTCAGTTAAACACACAAACTTCAATTATTTGATGTATACTGACTACCTTCACATAAAGCCTTTTCGTCACGCAACTTCTTTTTCGGCAAAGATAGAAAATTGCGTGAATTACTACATGCTAAATCGCTTATACTTGTGTGTCATTCACCAGTGATATCACATTCATGAAGATGTTACATCAAATGAGAAAAGAACAAATCCTGTCAATTTTCAAACAATTGGAAGTTTTAAAAAAAATCAATGTTTATTGAATTTTTTCAGACACGTCTGTGGACAAATAAGGCTTCTCAGGGTATAATATTACAAGTCAAATAATTGGCATTTCCTCCATCAATTGCTGACAGACAATCAGATAAAGTGATGAACTAGGCACTCACAATGAAGCCTTTTAACTAAAGCCGAGAGAAACTTGTTTCAAATATTTGACTTTTGGATTTTGATAGACAATAAAGGGCAACTATTTTTGGACTCGCATTGTCTTTGAACAAGGTATTCACGAAAAAATTTCTGAAATTATATCTGTTGAAAATGCTGTGAAACATGTCAGGACATTTTAAGTTAAAAACGGTCGTTGTTTTTAATTTATTGATCAATACGATACTCACGGGAATAAAAAAATGCTGAAGCCCAAATGAACCCAATATGTGTTTTCGTAATATCATTATTTGCATCATTTAACATTAATTTTTATTATCATTTTTTCTTATCATAGTTTGGATATTTTAATCAACGTTATATCTTCCTCAGCCTTTTTCTTTAATACTTCTGTGCATGTTGATACCAATGATTGTTATTTCTCTTATTATTTTCAATCTAATTTGGATTGAAATATATTAATTAAGTATAAAGTAGAAGGTGATTATTTCATTATTGTACGTTAGGCAAAGTAAGTCATTAGAGCTTTTTTGACACAGCGTTTGTGACCGAACAAATTAATGAAACAATTAATTTTAATTAAATTCATCACAAACAAATGAAACGTACCTTCATATCGATGATATTTTGTCTTAAATACGCCTTAGTCTCGGGGTCGTTGGTCTCCTCCAGTAACTTCTCGTTCTTCTCCATCAATTTCATCATCCGTGGCTCCATTCTGGCTAAATCTTCATCCGTCACCTTCAAACGAGGAACAATATGTTAGTAGACAATATGAGAAGCAGTGAAAATAATTGTTCATTATCTCAACACAAAAAGTGTGATAATCTTCAAAAATAGAGTTATAGCTGTTTGAAACTAGTCATGAAGATCCGAAATATAACCCTATTGTTCATTATCTCCTGAATATATAACAAACTAAATGTTCACTTACGGAGAAAAATTCAAAGATGTATTTTAGATGATTACATAAGGTATGAGGCGTCTACAGTGAGTTTGTCCGTGATTAATGAGTTGCCATATGTTGCATATCCTCACAACATACCAGAACTTGTCAAAGACATAATTCAACAAGTTACAACTTGCACTTCTATAAGTTGTAACATAGTAACCCCATGGTGGGTAATGACTCAAAGATATTGATTGCAAAACATGCAAAAACTGCAATCTAACAAACGATTGTGGATTTTGAACCTTATCTTTATCACAAACTGCACTCAACTCATTAAACTAGCAAAAACATGCCTTCTACAATGAATTGAAAATCAAACAAACCAGGGAGGATTTACTAGAAACTATTACAGAGCTCAATTATTTCTGTAATCCCTTAAAAGCTGTTTGTTAATTACCTGGATTTGTTTTTCAAAATTTTCCTCAACTTCTTTCTCAGACCACGTGGGCTCTATCCTGAGTTTTGTTTCACCCAATGACAGGGAGTTGCGCAACTCAAGAATTTCAGCATCTAAATCTACGATGAGGTCAGAGGTCACGACATCTGACCTTTGTTCAGAAACCTTGGGTGCTGTCTGAAGAGTGGTGCTACGCTTAATTTCTACTATAACTTCATGCTTTCGACTCTGTCGTGCCTAGAATCAAATAGCCGAAATGATAACACACCAGAAAGAGTGAAAGAAACAGGGAAAACCCAAACAACATATAATGGGCAAAAAAGTACTTTGTGATTTTATTTACGTCATGCTTTGCCTACAGTAAAAATGTGATAAAGGTAACACAACCCATATCGGTATACATGCACAAATTATGTAACATAATCTCTTTTAAAAACTTCATAATTTCTTTTAATGTTAAAACATGTTGTTCTACAAAGACTGATTTTTTTTTTGAATCATAACAAATTTCATCAATTTTTTTTCAATGTGTCCTGATGATATCATCTCACTATATCAATCAGTTTGTTTTTGGTTTATAATTTCAAATAAAGTAGTAAACCTTTTTTAAATTTTAATCAAATTTGAACAATTTCTTCAAAATGGTCCAATAAGGCTTATAAACATAACATACCTTTAGTTTTTCGGACACTTCTTCCCATCGTTGGTTTAAGACGGTCAGTTCAGGTTCCACCATCTTCTGGTATTTATCTCCCTTGTTAATCAAGTCGATGGCATTGTCTCTCACTTGATCCACTTGGCTACGTAGTTCATTCAATTCTGATTGGAGAGTCTGAAAACACAGCAAAATGTAATATATAACTTTTTTTTTTTTTTTTTTTTTTAATTTGATAAGCAGTGTTGTTGTAATGTATAAACGATTGTAATGTTACTTTGAGTGGCAATAAACAATTATCTTGGAAAAAAAAAAAATGTAATATATAACTTGACGGTCTAGAGCGCCAGCACAATTGCAACTTCACTTACAACTTACAAAATGTTGCAGGTTCAAATCCGGGTAGACCTGTGAGCATTTTTCAAAGGTCTGTCTCACCC
This sequence comes from Phoronis pallida, assembly GCA_028565715.1. Taxonomy (NCBI): domain Eukaryota; kingdom Metazoa; phylum Phoronida; family Phoronidae; genus Phoronis; species Phoronis pallida. The sequence continues at coordinate 14,059 of JAOXYC010194242.1, forward strand.
CTATGCTCGGTTTTAAAACAAGTCAATTATGTTATGGATTGAACGACGACTTTAAATAGGAAGATGAAGAAGAAGATGAGAAACAGAATCAACTTTTGGCCTTTTTATCCATACATACAATTGATCAAATGTTTAGATCTCAAACAGGTAGAATGAATATTAGGCAAATGGAACTTCTAGTGCAAGGCAAATAGAACTTCAAGTGTATTTGTTGTGTTCAAGTGAACAATTGCATTGAAATATGTGAAATCATAATTTCAGTGCCATCTATTGAGTTGTAAGCAAACTATCTGGCGTTCACCACTGCTGTTTCAGCTCTTAGTAAAATGACAAAATTACACCAGACAGTAACGAACAATTTTAAATTTATGATTAATTACCTTTTAATTGGTGTAGATTATGAGTCATCCAGGAGTGTAGATATTTAGGTTTATGAATCTGTGCAGCTGGAACTTACCGATTTAAACATTACATGTTACGAGGCAATGTCTAGCCCCTTCATCAGATGTTTGACCTCTCGTGTGACCTCTTGTCGAGCAGCGATTGCGACCTCTGTTGGCAACTTGCCTCGTAACATGTAATGTTTAAATCAGTAAGTTCCAGCTGCACAGATTCATAAACCTATATTTTAATTACCTTTCTTAGAAAGAGCTGACCATCCTAATTTGGCAATAACTGAATATCCAAAATTATATCAACTCCATCATACACTACAGTTTTAAAGAAAACCACACATAAATATTGTACACTTTGAATTGGTCAGGTTGCCATAGTAACGTAAAGTTGATATACAATACTTCAAATATCCTAACATCCCATGTGAATAACAATGGTTCCAATGGCTCATTACTACAAGTCATGTTTAAACCTCAACAATATTCCTATTACAGAAGCATAACTGAAATTCAGTTATCCATAAAAATGATCCTTTTGAGCACTATGGCCTTGAACTTGGAAATATTCTTATAACATCAACATAACCGAAATCCAATTAAGCACAGAATTCATCCTTCATACGGCAGATGAATTTGTAAAGAATAAACTGCAACATGAATATCCATATAGATGTTTCGGCATATAATTCATATAACCAGCACTATGGCTTGGAACTTGGAAATATTCCTATAACATAAACAAAACCGAACTCCAATTAAGCAAAGAAATCATCCTTCATATGGCAGATGAATTTGTAAAGAATAAACTGCAACATTACTATCCATATAGATGTTTTGGCCTATAATTCATAAAATCATCATCAGGAGGGATGTAGATGCATTATGGCACAGATCCATTCCAGTTTGACCACCCAACCACATATTCCTACAAAGTTGATACTCAGGATAAAGACAAGAGTAATGAATCGAATTCGCACAAACACCAATCCAATTCAGCTTGATACATAAATTAGATCAAACATTGATCACACAGGATTTTTTCCAACAAAAAACAACTGCATCCAGTCCAAGGTCAATATAAACTCTACGAACAGCTGATCGTGGTTTTCATTTGCAGCGTAATTTAATGTCGATAAACAGTTCAGTTCAACATGATTGAAAGCTGAAGTTGTGATTGAAAAATTAGGAGAACCGCACACAGGTATTAATCACACACTAAAACACTTTCCAAGAATACCATCTTTACATGCTATAACAGACATGTACTTTGCGCTTATTTCAAAAACCAAAACAAACCAGCTCTGTGTAAGATATTGGCAATGTTGGTTTAATTATCTGTTAAGGTAATCAACACATTCTTGGCACGGATTTGTCCTTATCAGAATAAATGAGAAGAAACAACGTTTCCTATGGTGATGCGGCTGTTAACCTAACTGTACTCTGGAACATTACATGAACTGGAACATTGGAACTACTTTTCTGGGACTGTTCCAAAGAATGTTTTTATTTTAAATTTGTGTGTAGTTCTTTCAAAACTCCAGCAAAGTTATTTTTACAAATCATTTGGGTATGCTGCAAAGTATCTTTTGATGAGTAAATCCTTTTGAATCATAATTCAATATTAAACCAGTAATCTTCCTTTTGTGTAAATGGGAAGCTAATTAACACTCGCGCAAGTACGGTTCATTTTGTTGAAGAACATTTCTGCTATATTTCAACAAAATATCTAGTAAATTAGTATAAAAGTTTTTATAACTCAATCCTTCAAAGAACTATATACCTGAGCGAGGTGTTCCCTTGCTAACCTTGAGGTAACCTCATTAACACAACATACTGAAACAGCTGATTAATTAAGTTTGCAACAGCTCCAACACTAAACAAAGAAAGTCCATGTCCCAGCTATGTGCACTGTAACTTCACATCTCCAAAGCTCAAAAAAAAACTTTCTTGCTTTGGACCTCGAAAGTTATACTAAAACATTTCAAAAACAAATTGGTCACATGATGACGTTTTCAGGATGGGAAAGATACTTTTGATTATTTTTGAAGAATGTTTTGAAATCCTGAGCCTAGGAGTTTGATCTTACTATGAACTGAGCAGTTCCACTAGTCACTCCTGTTGAATTGATTTAAACTAATACATTAGTTAATAAAATCTGTATATAAACAACAACTTTTTTTAGACGCGAAATGTTTCGACGGGTACCACCATCCTCGTCAGACGTTTATTTGCAAGTGACACTAGCCCGAAGGCTGCATACAAAACAAGAAATTATAGTCAATATACAATACACACATAATGAGAAAACTGCGATTGGCACTTGCAAATAAATGTCTGACAAGGATGGTTGTACCCGTTGAAACATGTCGCGTCTAAAAACAGTTTTTGTTTATATACAGATTTTATTAACTTTAGTATGCAACAGACCTTTCGGGAGGATTATATTTGATGATACATTAGTACCAGAAATGATCCTGTAACGCACTACATCAAGATCAAGATCAACGTCGTGAAAAAAGTATTGCAAAACCTATTACCTTCAGAGCAAGATCCTGTGGAACTCTCTCCCTCCAATTCACCGGTTCAATCTTAAAACTGATCTTTGCATTGACGGATATGAAAACATCTTTTCCATTGGCAGACATTTTTATCTATCATGTACAACTAACAAGAAGCGATAAGGCTACAGCCTCCAAGGTTGAGAAGCATTCAATCACTCGTTCACTAGGAAAGCATTTCCTTTTCTGTATACATTTGATTGTCACAAGTCTTCAGAAAAACTGTTCAAAAATGGCACAAGTCATCAGAGCAGTAATCCACAAAAAGTTATCCAAATTTCATTCATTTTCTTCCAAGGGTCCTTGCAGTTGATGAATTTTACTTTTCAGCCCTCTCTCCAATAACAATTGCTGGCTGATATAGTTTGATTGTCTTCGTAGTATGCCCCTTAGTCCCTCAGGAAATAAATTCTACTCCTTGCAAATAATTTATAAAATAGAATTTTCTATTGCTGGCTCCACGTAC
>JAOXYC010194243.1:0-12028 GCA_028565715.1 Phoronis pallida
CATTGTTTGCCTTTTCTCAGCCCGGTTTCCTGCACCTGCATGATAAGGGGGAGTTTTGGAAACCCTGTGACTTTTTTAACCCGGTGACGTCTTCAACACATGTTTGTGACTATAACTCATCCAGAAAAAGTTCACTGTTTGTGACTTAAATGGTTCCAGAAGAAGTTAATCGACAAAGCGCAATCTAATATTAATTTATTTTTGACAATAAACGTAAACTATATACTACTACTACTACTACAATCAATTTGTTCTGTAGATTGATAATGCAAACATCAAGTTTTTAAAATTCAAATGCGGATTAATTTATATAAGATATATCATATGAGTGACATGTTTTACCTAACTCATTTTTGAAAACAGAAAGATTAAATTAAGAATCAAGTTATTGTCAGTAATACAAAATTTGTTTTTATATATTTAAAAAAAAATCCCATCAGTCACCATGGTTACTATGCAACTGTGGTGCCGGGCCAATCCTATGCACTAACAAAACTCCTTTAAGCTCCGAATGTCTCCTGGCACTAATCAGGCATTTGACAGTCTGGGATTTAAGACAATGACAAATTAACTTGTTGGTGTAAACTGGTGGTCTGTTTTTTATCTCACAAAGATAAAGCGTTGCCCCACTCCTGAGCCCTGTAAATTTTTAAAATCCCCCCAAAAATTGTTTTAATTAAAGAAGATTATGTAAGACACCGATTTTAAAAATCTAAATGTTTTTAAATGATTTTTAAAACATATTCTTTTGTGTGTAAATGAACTGAAGATAATAGACAAATTAATGTCAAAATGATAACAATAAATTTGAATTTTATACAATTTCAGATGTATTACAAAATGGCATTCAACGTTTCCAACCATCGGGCAATGAATTCACCATCTGCCAACATTTCAAAAGAAGGAGTAGTCCCAACAGCCCTTGAGAGTAAGTATCTTAAAGGAAGCAGTTATACTCTTGAAACAAACAGAAATATTTCTAATGTCTCCAACATTTGCAAAATGAGGAGGCAAACCCTCATTTCATTGCAGATACTGTTATATTTATTTATTTAGTTATCTTATCCATCTTTTTCCTGACCATGACTAAAAAGATTTCAAAGTTGCACAATGATTAACCCACAAACAAAGAGGTATTCTGATTTTTTAGGGTCCTGAGATATACAATTTACTGTGCAGTGTTCTCCACAGTCACTTTTAACATGGCGGGCTGCCATGTTTGAATTTAGCCTGAGCCATCAAACAACAGAATTTTTTTTTTTTTAATTTTCTTTTTTTTTAGATTTATATGGCCCCAGAGGCCACCAAACTGACACCAATTATAAAAAAAATCTTTGGTGAGGCACCTAAACCCCCCAAATGGGATTTGGGGACACCCTTTCCATACCCACCCCCAAGTGACCTGGGGCTGTTTGCGTTTGCACGCGTTGGGCAAAAACATGATCGGAGAATCCCCCCATGTTTAAATTTTGTTTGGTGGAGAACACTGCTGTGCAAACACTATTTTATCTGTGACCATTCAGAGCATCACAAAAACATTGAGTTCTTTTAAGAATTCAATGGTCTTCTATACATTTTTGCAATAACTTTTGTCCAAAAATGAAAATGTTGTAAGCTGCTAAATTGACTTTTTAACAACTGACTGACTTCATTTATATACAGTGAATTCATGCACATACTCCAGACATGAAGTCCAACTCTGCTGTATTCATAAATAAACATCAAATTGAACGCTACCGATAATCCAATAAAACTATTTACTTGTTGGAGATGTTTATATCAAAACATCTTGTTCATATTTGCGCATAAATATATTCCTAATTCCGAATCTTGTCTAATGGTGAGAGGTTTATTTTCACAAGTGGTTGGATATCGAAGGCCTCCTGTTGAGAAATTACCAGTTTTCATAATAATTACAGCATGGGTTATTAATAATAATTTATACCATGATTAAATAAACACTATGCCCATCATATGTGCAGTATATTGCTGTCTATTATCGATTCACCTATCAAAGTAGTTTTTAAAAATCTCTGGAAAAGGTTTGTAGTTTTAGAATTATTCCAGTCAGTGGATAATTTGTCCGTTTTTCATGTGAAGCTTAAATTAATCAAATAAAAAATAGACCCAGTCATCATCCAAATTTGATTCCAAAGTTGGGAAGGAACTGTATCTTATGAACACTCTGTCCTTTCCTATATACCGGTAGCGTAATTAATGCTTCACGGTGTCATTGTTTGCCAATAGGTGGTGTTTCTATCAGTGAATGGTAATTTGGTGAGAATTTTTGCTAATATGATGAATTCTTTATATTTCAGTCTTGATGAATGTTTTTTGATTGAAAGTATTGAAAAGACAGATCTGTTCCGAATTTTTCTATCTTTTCAATATTTATCACTTTCGGCCAGTAAAAGCATACATTTATTTGTATTCTTTTTTGATAATTGTTATACATTGTAATGTTACAGCTTTTGCCATCACTCTACCTTGCACTGGTCTGATGGACGCCCATGTTGAAGTCAGTATTCAGATGAATATCAGTATTTACTCTGCATCTAACCTCACTCTGTTGGACATTAAGAGAAAGAAAATATGTCGCAAAGGTTTGTAAATTATTCTCCAAAATGTACCTGGATATTTTCTGATGGGCATTCTAAGTTTGAGTGATAATTACAAATTGAGTTGAAGCAAGGCATATTGTTGGATAATCCTGGAGGAAATATTTAGTTACTTCAGTTCGAAATCAAACTCTGATACCCTGTCTAGGCTCTCACTCAATGCTTTCTCAATTTGCCTTTATTTCCTCCCTTTTATATCCATTTTTTTGATGCGTTGCGTCTTAGTGTGACCAGAATCAGGGATTATACCTATTGGAATTTTGTACAAGTTCAGTATGTTTTAACTTTCAAGTTTCACTTTGAATGACTACAAAATCGATTTGAAACCCATCTTTTACTGAAATATTTTATTCTAGGTATTCTTTAAGTGTGAAACAAGTAGCCGATATAGTATTTGTAGGAAAGTTTATAGTTGCTTAGAAAAAAAGAATTATATTGGGTACGCTTACAAAACTAGTATAGCCAGGCGAATTAGCTCAGTTGGTAGAGCTTCAGACTTTCAATCGTAATTAAGGTTGTGGGTTCGGATTCCGCTCTGGGCATTCCGTTGTGTCTTTGAACAAGGCACTTTACTGGCATCGTTCCAATCCACTCAGCTGGGAATGAGTACCAGCTACGGCTGGGAAACTTACCTGCGACAGACTTGCGTCCTGTCCAGGGGGAGTGCCCCCACTCTCAACCGCTCACGCCACGGAAACTAGGATAGCATCCCGCTTTATGAGCCACACGAGGCTCGGGAAGGATTTAGTCTAGTTACAAAAGTAGTAAAAAATTCAGCATTGCAGTAACATCGTCATGTCTTATTTCAGTGGATGGGAGCTCTATACAGAAGAAACCTGCCCGCCCTAGACCAGACTATTCAAACTTAGGAGCAACCCTAGTCAACAACAGTATGTTATGGGGTACGTGTCAGAACCAGTTTTCAAAAATTTGAGTTAAATTTAATTTTTGAATTCAGATTTGCACTTCTACATTGCTCATTTTAACCCACGACTCAGATTGCTCCGCCGCCAATTCTTTTTCCGTACTAACACAAGATGCATATAGATGTAAGTTAATTGAAATATATTTTCATTTGTCTTGTTCATTCAAGTAAAGTCCCAAATATCTTGTGGCCAACATCTGCACCACCATTTTGGTACCTCTTGCAACATACTGGTACTGGTAAATGCACCAGAGGGCTGAACGTTTTTGTTACAAACATCTTAATTGATGTGTTCAGCAAGAATAAGTTATGTTTTTAGTCAGGGATGAATTTGATTATTTTAGACCAAAGAATGAATAAGGAAGAGCCGAGTGATCAAGATACCGGATCATCTACTGATATTTTCTACATTGGGGTGGGGTGTGCCTGTGCTGTTATACTGATCGTAGCATTCGGCGTTGGGTTTTATTATGTACAGACACAGAAGATGCGTCGCCAACAGGACAGAGAGACGTAAGTGTTATGGCTAGATGTTAGAGATGACACGTACCATCTCAAAGTGTAATGTTACAAGATTGAATTCACATGACAGAAAAACAAAACAAATTTTAGGTTGGAGGGTTGCTGCAAGTTTTATTTATTACCAAATTTGCAACATAGATGGCAACACAGTACTGACATCTGTCTCGGGGCGAGTAGTTAATCATTTGTACTCTTAAACGTTTTCAATCAACAAAGAGCATTTTTCTTAGAAATTGTATGAAATTTTTGAAGTTTGAAAATTCAGGGTGCCAATACTCATTATTTCAAATTATTGAAAATTTATGGAGTTGACACTGGCAAAAGAATGGAATAAAGTTATCATCAGCAGACATTTATTTAATTTCTTATCGGCGTTTGAGATGAAATGGCAAATACCCAGCACAAAATTTCTTTTTCTATCATTAATGATTCAACTGATTTTCTTAGTTAAGATTTTCCATTACAATAAAATTGCTTCATGTTCTTTCAGGTTTTTAAACAGTGCTGCCTCATCTGCTAATAATCAAGGGACAGTGTTCCTCCGTGTTGACAAACCAAATAATGTTGCAAGCTCTATTGGTGAGATCATTTACTTGCACTTCATTTATCATAAATTTTTATGTATTCTTTATAAGACACTTTTGATTTGGGAATGAAAGTTAAATGATTTTTTCTTGTGAAATTCTAAAAAATAAATTGTTTCCAGCAATATGTTACATGGCTTTATTATTTGTTGTAAATATAATTATTTGGAAAATTAATGGTTAATTGTTTCCTATTAGCAGCACCCTCTTCAACAGTTAGTCATCGCAGGAGTTATCAGTCACAAGAACGGGATCCTGAAGATGTGTTTGCAGCGCTGAAACAGATCCATGTTGAACGAAATAAAATTTCACTAGGAGAAGTTTTGTATGAAGGTAGGTTAGCTGGTATTAAACATTATTAGTGGTCGGATTCGCCAATTTTTTGCCTTTTGGTTGGCTGACTGGAATATTCCAGGCAAAAGCGAGTATCCGAAAGTGGACATCGCAATTTAATAAAGAATTAGATCTGGTTTCTTCAAAACATAAAGAAGTATTTATTTGTTCAGTACCTTAAACTGGCGTTGAGAGATTCTTTTCTTGATTTTCCAACACTTGGTGAAAGTTGAGAGTGTTGAATTCAGCTTGAGCGCTCAGAAATCCACGCCCCTCGACTGATTGCTCTAGTTTCTGACCAATTGTCCGACCACTAAAGATTATGCATCACAATTGATTTTCAAAAAGATTTTGCATTGTTTAAAACATTCTTGCAATTGCAAACCGAATAGAGAGAATCATTCTTCTACAATTGGCACATGTATTTGATTGAATATTACAGGTACATTTGGACGTATTTATCAAGGAATTTTATTAGGCGAGGATGAAAATGAAGTCAGCTCAGAGCAGACAGTATTTATAAAAACAGTAACAGGTGAGTGATAGATTATTTCTTTACCCAATGGCCCCCTATAACTGGTAGAACTGATAATTTATTGCTTAGAGGATTCTACTACCTGCTACTTTGGCAGTGTGTGTCAGGCCGGCTTCGCTCAGTTGGTAGAGCTTCAGATTTGCAGTCAAAGGGTTGCTTTACACTCAACAGGCAATGCTCCAATCCACCCACCTGGGTTGAGTATTGGCTACAGTCTGGCAGAAACTGCGATAGACTAGCATCATGCCCATGGGGAGTTGACCAAGTCTCATAGGCACACTCAACAGAAACCAGGATAACATCCCTATACACCAAATTTAGGCTCAAAGGATTTACTTTTACTTACTACTACTTTGGCAGTTAAAGACCCATGTTCGCTCTCTAAGGTCTAAAAACACATTTTGGGTTTTTTGGTGGGTCAGGATTGTATTCTTGATGTTATGACCTTTGAGTAGAGCCAAACTAATAAGAAATCCGTTGTGTTTTAGTGATTTAATGCCAAACCGCCGATTCCTTGTTCGTGCCTGCCATTCAGATGGCTTGATTGTTATTCGGGTGGCAGCACGAATAACAATCTGGGGTGGATGGCATTAAATCACAACTATACGAGGGATTTTCGAGATGTTTGTCTCAACTCAAAGTTCATAGCTTCGTGAAACCATTTCTGACCCAATAGAACTCCCAAATTGTGTTTCTAAACCCTGGCACAGCCTGAAACCAGTTGTGTTACTTTATGTTAAGTTTTTGTACCCTACATGGGTGGTGCTCTGGTTAGCATTTTCCAGAACCAAAGTCACTCAACCTCCCAAAAGAATGTTAATAACTGCATCAGTCAGCAATTTAGATTATTTGTAATTTTCATATTTTTCAATTTTCAGACCAAGCACGCACAGACCAAATCCAGCGTATGTTGTTAGAAGGCAGTTTACTAATGAACTTATGTCATACAAACCTCAACTCTGTGATGGCGTCATGTCTAGATAATGAATCTCAACCATTTCTCGTGTTCCCGTATAGCAATGAGGGAATACTGAAGAAATTTTTATTAAAATGCAAGGTATCCGACCTTGGGATACACCAGGTAAGGGCAAATTGGTTTAAAAATGGATTGTTCCTTCTGAAGAAATGTCATCGTTAACTCAACCCGGGAGCTTTTAAAACCATTAACCAGATGAATTTATATAGTGATTGTCCATTTGCCATCTATGGCTAACCAAAAAATATTTCTAATTGTTACTAAATTTTTGAATATTGTAATTTTTGTGGTAACGTAATGTTTTTTTATACCTAACAAAGGTATACACACAAAGAAATGTCTACAATATATGGAATATTAAATATTTTTCGTTTAGGACCTAGCATTGCTGACTTGGGAAAAGGGGTCTTTAAAATCAAGTCCCGAGTCAATAGTGTTGCCACCTGGCGACCGACTCGAACATTAGAGTGACCAAGATGGCGGCACCATCGAAAGCGTTCGAGAAGCCTTCACATTTATAGCTTTGAGTATGGGTTTAATGTTTAAAATATAATTTTTTGTTTTTCTCCAAACAGGGTTTAAACACACAGCAGCTAGTATACATGGCTTTACAAGCAATCAAAGGTTTACAACATTTACATAGGAAGAGAATAGTACATAGAGACGTAGCAGCTAGAAACTTTGTGTAAGTGTTTGGATATTTTTAATAAATTAAAACATCAGACCAATTCTTTAGTATATTCTTGAAAATTGGTGGTTGAAGAAAGTTGTGAGTTTCTTCTTTTGAACAGAGACCCTTTGCACAATGTCTGTCATCATAAAATAAAACAGTTTTGAAATGGTTACCCAAAAGCATTGCTGAATGATCAAAGTCCGTAACATAAAAAGAGGCACAAATTTTCATGTTGTATTTTCTTTAAAGACACTGTCCCCTCGTTGGTCCAGATCTGGCGTCAAAATTCAAATCAACTAGAAACTTTGTGTATAAGTCCTTTTAGTGAACATAACTTGCATCTTAGTAAAAAAGTTTAAAAAAATCGTACACAGTTGATTTGAATTTTGAGGCCAGATCGGGACCAACAAGGAGACAGTATCTTTAAAAACTCCATCGATATAGAAGTTTTAGTCATTTAAGTTAGTTATTATGGTTCAGACTTCCCAGGTCTATGAGACATTTTTTGTTAATATTTGCTTTATGTTTCACAGGATAGACAGTCAGTTTACAGTGAAAGTCACAGACAGTGCTTTATCAAGAGACCTGTTCCCCAATGACTACCATTGTTTAGGTGACAATGAGAACAGGCCAGTCAAGTGGCTGGCCTTGGAAGCTCTACTTGAAAAAAGATTCTCCCCAGCCAGTGATGTGGTAAGCTTTTTTTTCGGTGGCATTTGTTGGATAAGATAATTAAGATTTGTTGGTGCACTCTTTGTCAGAATCACATGTCTTGATCGTTGTGCTTAAAAAATCAATCATTTGCCATTAAGTCTTTTCCTTAAAAAATGTCTTTTAAGTTTGTTTAAATTCATCCTGTGCATGAATTGGCGAAATAATCAAAAAGTATTTTCTTGAATATGGCCAAAGACATTCTCTCGTGAAGCAGTGCCATGCATTGTGCAGTGTTCATTTTGCATCACAGTAAATGAATAAGAGTGAATGACATTCATAGGCCAAGAAAATGCATTAGTTTCTGTACAGTTCCTATGACCGCATCATTTTCTTGCAGTGGTCATTTGGTGTGTTACTCTGGGAGTTGATGACTCTAGGCAGTCAACCATATGCTGATATAGATCCATTTGAAATACAAACTTATCTACGAGAAGGATACAGGATTATGCAACCATCAAACTGTCCAGATGAACTGTAAGTTTATTTGTTAGCAACTAGAAATATACTTTTAGTACCATTCTCTTTTCGCAAGCATGTTGCTATCAGCTAGGTTGCAGAAACGGGATTGTAGTGAAAAAAGGTCATGTGATGTAATAGTAGAATAGAGGCAATGCTATTTAACAACCTGTCAGATGGGTACCCAAATAATTGTCAAAATGCCAATATGCTAATACTGGAATCAGCCCAGTTTTGAAGATACTCGGTGGTATTTAACATGATGGATACACTCAAAAATGTGTCTCGATACTTTTTGCAACTTTAATTCCAAGTTCACAACATTCATTTTCTGTAAGGGTTAACACCAACTTGTTATAAAGACTCATTATGTCAGTGTTTGAATTTGGTTCACAACCTTTGTTAAATTTGTAGTGTCTGTAGTTGACAGGTGTCGACAGCTTGGGGGTTAGTTTTAATCACCTTTCTTGTATTTTCAGATTTGCAGTAATGGCGTGTTGCTGGGCATTATCTCCTGAAGAACGACCAAAGTTTTCACAACTTCTTGTTTGTCTGCAAGACTTTTATACAGCTTTAGGAAGATATATCTAAGTTCAAGATTCAACACAAATTATGCATTGACATTCTAAACAAAGTGTGCAGCAAAATGTTTACGATGTTGAATTTTTTGAAATTTGGTCTGGATAATGCAGGATAAATTTCAGATAGATTTACAGTTGGTAATTTTTGACTCCCAAATATTCACAGAGCCGTTCTATGATCCAAGATTTAAGTTTACTTAGAACTTGGTAGATTGCATATGGATATGTTTGCATCTATGTTTGCAACGCATTTGTATCAGTAATATAAGTCAGCCTTTGGCAACCACAAGAAATAGACTGTCAGTATTTGGTCATAGACTATATTTTTCTGTGAAATATTCTAACCATCCATTTCCAAAGTTTTGGCAAGTATGGTTTATAGTTCAGTTAAAAACTGAAGAAATATTTCTTAATATGTAGTTTATTCATGCAATTCATAAGAGATGGGTTAATTCAATTATAAAACAGTTCATCATAAAAATGTTAGAATTCTATTTTAATGCACTGGTGATGAGACTTGCTTGGTCTGTATATTTGTAAATAAGATGAATATGGTAATGTATAGGGTAGTATTTTTGTGCCAAAGCTACGAAAGCCAAAGTTAACTTTTTAATGTAAATAAAATGTGAATTCAATAGTGTGATAATAGGTATGTACATAATTATTCAAAACTAGAAAGAACTGACTTCATTATGTGTCAGAGATAATCCTAATAAAATGAAGCAAAATGACCGCAAGACAAACTTTTGCATGATTTGTCAATTACCAAAATGGCTGAAAATTCACAATCTTGTGTGTTAAGAATATTCAGAAACACATATATTACAATCAAAAAATGTACCTTTCATTTGACAAATTTTCCCTATTTTGTTAATTCTTTATTAACAAAGAAGTCCGTGTAGTTTGGCAGCAGGCTCTTGGCGTTACAAATTTCATTGAAACCACGACTGAAGAAGTAACAACTCAAAACTGTGAGTGGCGGTAAAATTTTCAATGAAATCACAAAAAGAGTGTACTTTTAAAAAGTATTTGTAATGTAAATTTCTATATTTTATTATTTTGTGTTGATTTTAACAAATATGACTGCTAAGTATTTCTCTAGTCATTAAAACTGTGAACAGATTAAGTTTCATTTACCCATAAGTGTTTGGTAAATATGTAAATATGGAATTGTATTTTGTACAGTAAGTTAAACAGACCATTTTTAAAAAATATCAAGAAATTAACTTGGTGGTCTGTCACAGTTGTTTGTATTTTGATATATTGTAAGTAGGATTAAGAAGCGGAATTTATTTATTTACTTATAAATTTTGGAGGTGATAATTTTTATTTCTAGTGTACTTGACTTGTGCTAAATGAAAAATATAATACTTAAAACTGTTTTTATTCAAATTGCATAAAAAACAAAATATCGTTTTGAAGCAAAAGTTTTCAAAATTCAATCTGATGGAATAATTTTAGAAAAAATATACAAAATGTTTTGAATATTTCAAAAATATAGAGCCCCATTTTACCAAGTGCTCAATTTTTTCTCAAAAATTATACAAAATATATTTGGTTAAAAACCAATACAAGCTCAAAAAATCACATTCACAAACAAAATGATATACAAAAGATACACAATGAATATTAATTGCATCTCATCTAACCATACCCTTGGGTAAAAATGCGTGTTTAAAATACACAAATAACAAATTGCGATAAATACACTATTTAAAAAAACAAGCGCAAAATGTTGCACATTCTAGAAGATTTATTTAAAGCTGCGGAAAGGCTCATTGAAGCAATTTGATCTGGTCTTGTTATACTATTTCAAAATCTGAATTTCACAATTACGTTTAAAGCTATGTAGCCCTGGATTAAAACCACAATCTTCACAAAATACAAATTAACAGCACAACCATAAAATGATCCGCAGTACTAACAAATCCTAGACTGAACTCGGCCCGTCGTTGAAAACGACAGACTGAAACAATCGCGCGATAATCGAGTATCGCTAAGTATATGTGGATGACGTCACTTCGCTTAACCGCAGTCTCCTACTTTTGGTAGACCCCCCGCGATTGATACAGTCCCTCGACCAGAGTAGAGGGGCTGGAGTCCAGTCTATAACAAATCCGTACTTTCAAAATACAAAATTATTGTTGAATCCAAGCGACCTGACAGAATCAACCATATCTTTATCAAATGACTTAGTTCCACATATAAGTACCAGTGTCGTATCACTACTGTATCCCTCCAAGTCTGTCTTCAAAATATCACAGTTAAGGCGGCCATATTGGACTTGGTCGCCATATTGAATTTGAGAGTCTTCTGAATTTCCCTGCAAAAATATCATAAAGTCTGATCAGTGAAGTTCACCATTTCTGTTATAAACAAATATTAACAAATTGTTGTAGAAGATATGTCACGTTGAAAGTTGGAGAAGTTTTTTTTTGGGCCACCTGACATAACTATTTTGTAACCAACTCCAGTGCATTATAAACATTTACCTGAGTTATATAATAGTTGACATTAAAGTTCCAGTACGCAGACCAGGCACCTAAATAAGACTTGCATAAAATGTCTTTATATTTCCTGCATGAGTATTTAAGGTGAACAAATGTCTCATCATCCTCATTATCAACGATGTGGCGTACGACTTGAATCATTGGTGCAATACCCGTTCCAGCACACAGCATAACAACATGACGGAACTAGAAAAACACAACAGAATTATTGGAAAAACTATGACACGGTGTTGCTGAGGTCACATTACGTTTCTAATATTTTGTTAAAAGCTTGAGATGGGGAGGGGGGATAAAGCACATTTTGCTGGTCTTCATTAATAGAGTTCGGCTTAACAAACATCTTCTCAGACATAGATTTATATCCCTTGCATTCAATTTAACACGACAATTTTATAATGAAGTGACGAGAGCACAATTTGGAAGAAATATTGTTAGGATGTGCAGATTAATACAAACAATACTTGATCATTCGGCATGTGTTATGAAAAATAACAACTTTGGAATAAGGGCTATTCTAGCAAAAAAGGTATCGGGGGGGGGGGGGGGGGGGGGGGGGGGGGGGGACTTTGTTTAAGAACACCCTGCACATGTTTTTTACTTG
>JAOXYC010194354.1:0-12016 GCA_028565715.1 Phoronis pallida
TTAAAAGATACTGTCTCCTCGTTGGTGAGGATCTGGGATCAAAATTCAAATCAGCTTCAAATTTTGTGTATGAGTCCATTGATGAATAAAATTAACCTGCATCTGAGTAAAAAAATTCAAAAATCTTGAGAGCTTTTTATCCCAAAAAAGTCTAACTCTGTCTGCAGACAGAGTTAGAATTGGATACAAAAAGCTCCAAAAAGCCCCTTTACAGATTTTTTTACCAAGATTCAAGTTAGGACTCATCCTCATAGGCTACACAAAATTTCTAGTTGATTTTAATTTTGATCGCAGATCCTCACTAACGAGGAGACAGTATCTTTAAGTGATATTGATCGCAGAATTTTTTAAAAGTGATTTTTCTAAATAAATGCATTTGAAGCTACAAATCATCTAGTCAGAAGTATTTAACCTTCTCATCTCGGGAATAAAATGTTGACAGAGTAAATTTCTTTTCTCGTTAAAGTGCATTTTTTCAGCACCAGTATGAACTGAAGATCAGATATGATGAACGTTAAGACAGTTTTAAAACTAGAATCAGATACAATCATTTATGGTTCCAATCAGTTGAAGTGTAAAAGTTCTAATCACACATTCCAATGTGGATTTCTTTTATATTCAACAATTGACAACAGCCGAACAACAATAGAACAAGAGATGAACTATGTTGATAAGTCAATGGACCATCAAGTACTTGTGGTTTTATAAGTGGGGTACTTTATATGACAGTAGCAGGCAGGGGATAGGTCATGACCTTATAAATAACCAATCAGGGGGTCGATATTATTGTTCACCTCACAGTAGGCCCATTCTGTGTAATTCCTAATCCTAAGGCAAACAAGAAACAAGGATGGCCTTGGATTTTCTGTTGCACTTTTAAAGGTGCATAAACATTTTGACCAAAATCTCCCGAAAAACAAATTGTAGTGAAAATCGTTGTACATACCTGTTGTGCTTTAAATTATGAAACCCTTTGACATGCAGCAATTATTTTTGAAAAATGTTAAGATTAGCAAAAAAGACTTTTAACGATTTTAAAAAATGCAGCTTTTCATTGCCCAAATATAGTTATTTTAGGCTAAAAAGTGTTAGAGAAGCGCATTCCAGTTAATTTGTAGAGCCAGAACTTATGGGATATTCCAAGTATGGTGCATGCAGTTCTATGCAAGTTTCACTGCAATTTATTTTTATGACCTTATGATCATGTAAAAGATTTACGTAATTGCATCTTTAACTGACGATTGAAAAGACCACAGTGTTGGGATTAAGAGAGAAATGTTGAAAATGTTTTTTACATGAAAAACAATCAAATTTCATTTTTTGTACCTTTTGCAGAGGTGACCAAGAATGCAACGGATATTCCTCATAAAGCAGTCAAATTTCAAGAAGAAAAGCCTTTCATCCATGGTATAGAAGTGAAATGGGAGTTACCTAGTGATTTAAAAGAAAGTGTTGCTATGGTTACTGTTCATTGCTGTGAAACGGAGAGAGTGGACTTGACCAAGCCAGGTAAGATTTTTAAAAATAATTTAATGTATAAAACTTCACGAGCATGTCGGTATAAAATGTGGATTTATTTGTTCGTTACGAGATGTCAAACATCTCTTTATCAGCAACAATGTAAAATGAAAATGCTCTTGAAGTTTTTTATATTTTATTATATTTTAACCACAGTCGGTAACGGCATATTTTATAAAACACTAAGAATAATTTATTTGCCACTTTACCTTTGACACATAAGAATTTAGTGAGCCAAGACATATTCAAAACTTTTGTTGGCTTCTTGACTGAAAAATTGCAATTGAAGTTATGCTATTCAGAAGATAATTAGAAAAAATGTTTTTTTTTTCAAAATTGAGGAACCTGGATATTTTTTAAATAAAAGACAAAATGTTTCGATTACATTATCTTCAACATCATTTTCAAGACAATGGCAGCCTAATCTCTGTAATCTGATAATTAAAACATGATTCATCTGACACATTCGTACAGTTTGAATTATTTTATAGACAACCCACCTCCCTACCATAGCCGATACTATAGCTGAGTCTACTGGGTCAACCAGTAAAGTACTTTGCTCACAGACACAGACACAATGTGCGGCCGGAGGTAGAATTCGTACTTGGGACGTACATATTAGTTTTATTCCGAGTCTAACACTCAACCAACTGAGCTAATCAGCCTCGCTTCTTTGCTTTTATAATAACATTTTTCTATGTCATCATTACTTATTTTACATTTTAGATGGAGTGTGTAAGACATTTAATATGACGTCCACTAATGTAACGCGTTACCATATACCGGGACTGCACGCTTTCACACGCTACAGAATATGGCTGGAGTTCAACATGAAGTCTGGAATGAGGTATTACAGTGAACATCATCTTGATGTTCGAACCGACGGTGTTGGTAAGTTTAAATAGAAAGATACCGTAAAAGTTTTCCAATTTTCGGACAAAAATAATATTAATCAAAACTGACTAATTTTGGATTTTTTTTAAATTAAAACTGCTCATTATTTTGTTTTTGAGCACACTACTTTTAGGCTCATCACTTTTTTTTGTTAATACATGATGCGATAGGACATACTTGAAATTTGAATCAAAAGATTTCCACTGTCATTTTGTGTTTGATCCCCATCAAACTGTACCAACATTCCAATAATAGTAAGAAAGTTCAAATACCATGACTTTTTGAAAAACTGTTAAAGATTTAGCATCCCAAAGTTAGAAATTCAACTGTTTACTGACCACTTTACACTTACTGATTTTTACCTTTCCTAATTAAAGCGGCCAGAGTTTTAATCCTGAGGTTTCGGTACATGTCTCGTTTTAAAGCAACTTCATTAGACTTGAACTTGTTGAATAAAAACAAAAATCTAGAATTCTTTTGGAATAATGAGTTGTTAATAACTGACCTGTCCTTGTTTATTTCAGTGTGCAACTGTGACCCGCATGGCACTGTTCCGGGAACAACATGTGACCAACACACGGGACGGTGCGAGTGTAAAGAACCCCATTTTACGGGTCTGAGTTGTGACATGTGTATGCCGGGGTTTTTCCATGATGACAAGTCTGAACACACTGTATGTCTTGCATGTCCATGTACTACCCTGAGGTCTGGGGATGACACAAGTTGTGTTTATAGTAAGTGAATATTCAAAGCGTCTTTGGAATTTACTATCTGGTCTGTATAATTTGATGTGTTGATTATTCAAGTCATGGTCTTTTGGTTTCAAGTACAAAGTCTGAATCGCTCGATGACTTCAACACAGCTTTTGAAATATCTGGCCACGCATAACCACCCATCACCATTTTCAATGAATTATATTTTTCTATTCTATTTGGCTCCCGTATATTTTCTCCAGTTTAGAAGATGAAATAAGGTTTATTCAAAACGCTTAAATAAATGTATCTGGTATTTTTTACATAGTTTACACGGTCACTTTTTCTGGTGTAATTTTACCCTGAAGCAACTTGCGCCAGCACAAATGACTATCCTGCTCCAGGTTAAATTTAACTGTGTGACCATGTACTGGTGTTAAGGAGGAAGTGGCAAACTGGGATTGCATGCGCACAATCATCATAGGCAGTTTAAATTGTAATCATTTTTGACATGGAAACATTTTCTTGAACAGCCTCTGCCCGTGTCAGGCAATTAGCATAACATTCGTATTGTTTAAACTAGCGCAATTTGTTCCAGGGTAAATCTGCACCAGTTTTAAGTGACCGTGTGTCCGATGTATACAAAACTGGCGCAAGTTGCGCTGGGGTAAATTTACACCTGGTGCAAATGACCGTGTGACCAATGCATTACACAAAAATTTGTTTTGTTTTTATTATTACATATCGGGCAAAACCAACCATTTTTGTTGCAATTGAGTGCATGCGCCTAATTGTGGGTATGCACCTAGTGGTTAACATATCAAAAATGCGCCTAGTATATCCGGAGCGCCCAGTTATGGGTCTTTTCGCAGAACCTTTAGGCCCATCGCCTATTTGGCGGGAATTTGAGTTGACAAATTTTGAGAAAAATGCATTTGGCATATAGGGGCATGTGCTTAATTGCGAAGCTATACGGTCAAGGTTATATCAACCGGCCTCTATGACTAATGATTAAAACTTTATTTTCCAGTTCCAGGAGGTGCCATTAAATGCAGTCACTGTGTGCCACCATATACTGGGAGGTTGTGTAAGGACTGTATTGCTGGCTATTATAAAGGATATGTGTCGACCACGTCCTCACCACACAGGCAGGAGGGATGCCTGCCATGTTCTTGCAATGGGTATGGAGATAAGGACAGAAAAGGTGGAGAGTGTGACTCAGATACAGGTGAGTTCACGGACTGATTTACAAAAAAAACTTTTGTCCCATTGTTCATCATTCTCAAATTTATGGCATTTTGGTACACATAATTTATTTTATTTTTTTCTTAAATCTTTATGCCAGGTGGCCTCTTCAGCGCCAGGGACACCAAAATATATTTATTTATTAAATACTTATCCTGGGTGACCCATTTCAGAAAATGATGGATTTGTGAAAAGAAATGATTAATAAATTCTGTTAAGAAATGGTTTAATTTTGCTGATTTTTTTGTCTGAAGGTTATGTTTTTACTATCTTTAGGTGGATTTGGTTTTTGTGTTTTTTCTTTGAAAGATTGGACACAGCCTCTTTATTTTGTAGCTGTGGTTGATTAATAAAGAAAACATAACTACACTAATAGAAGTGTGGCCATTCAAAGATCTGGTTTTACTTAATTAACCTTTTATAATCATTAAGTTTGCATTAAGTAAGCCATTGAGGTAGCTCAGCTGTTTTTCATATCTAGGTCAAATACAGACACTTAATATGTATTTGACATTTGACCTAGATATGAAAATATTCAACTGATGTGTAATTGGTAATTTATCAATTTTATCTGATAACATAGTGACAGTGGTTTAGATGCCATGCTGTTTGCCTTACATTTAACTTGACCTAGCTTTAACATTGCTGCAGTATTAGACTAGTTACCCCTTACCTGCCTGGCTATATAAAGAAAATGGTCGCTAGGTACTTGTCAGTGTATACCTGTCTTACCTGTTCACTGTTAATTACAGGTGAGTGCTTCTGTACTCAGAACACAGGTGGGAGAAACTGTACAAAGTGTGCTGAGGGATTCAAAGGTGTACCAGGGAACTGCACGCTTATCAACACCTCAGGTGAGTCGGTCTATTTACCAGAATATTTTTTGAAAAGACAAAAAAATCTCAAAATTTATCCCTTTGTGCCAGTAAAAGTATTACATTTGTTTGTATACTTACCCAACTATGTATGCAATGAGTTTTCAGTTTTGGACTACTGTAATTTTCAAAACATTCAATTTTGTTTGTTTTCGTTACTACCAGTATATAGGCTGTAATCTTACGGACGGTATCCAGGGGCTACAGGGACCAGGGGGCGCTGATTCATAAAATCAGCAGCCGTAAACATAGCAGAAGTTCCCGGATGGTTATAGTATTGACTTATCCGGGCTTTTAGCAGTTGCAAACTCAATGGTTTATATGCATGACGTCAGCCGCTGTCCATGAGAATAATAAATGGCATGAAATTGAACAGCTTTACTGTCTGACAGTTGCATGGCAATAATCGAATTTTAATTTCCTTTAAAGGAAATCATCTGCCTGAAAAATGGAAAAAATCAATTTTAATCAAAATATGGACAAGCTATATGATTCAGTTTACTATATTGCTGAATCATGTTTGTAAGATGGATTTATTTTATAGAACAATATTTTATGAATCACCTTCTGTTACAGATGCGCATATGAATACAGATTCAAAAATCGTGAAAGAGGACAACAGCGCCACCACTGGGGCAATTATCGGTGTTTCTGTCGTTCTCGGACTCTTGCTGTTGGCTTTACTTGGCTACATTGCATGGAGAAAATACAAAATATGGAAGCGAAGTCCTGGACAGTTTTGGACTGTTGAGCTATCTCAGGATACCGATGATTTGACTCTACCCGCCGAGTCGGACTGGCACGATCATTATAACAGCAGGGATGACACACAGCTTATTAATAGCAACAGTTATACAGGGCGATTCTCAGCGCCCCCTGGTGAAGAACCTAATCCTTATAGGTCGATAACCATGGCATGATGGATTGGATTGTGTGGTGATTTTAAATGGGAGCAATCTCATATGTATTGTGCTTGGATAAATCAAGCTTTTGTTGTTTTAAAATATTGCTGTCTCTAGACCCACTGTCTGAGGCTGAATTTGTGTTGTTAAAGCTCGACTGGAAGGCACTTGACCATTTCAATATTTATCAAGATGCATTTTGAGTGTTTTGGCTGACTGCCCTCATAACATCAACGGGAGGTCACAGGCAAAAGGTTAAAAGTCCAAATGTTGTTCTCTCAGTCACAGATCCAATATAAAAAGACCATGTAAGACTCATTATAAGTTCAATTGGCTGGGCCAGAGTGATGGTTTAAGAAAAAACTTGATAGTTCTCTGGAACTTTGCAAGCTTAGTTTTGTGTGAGGCTTAACCCTATTCATTGTCGTTGAATTGTAGAATTACAAACAATACAGTTTTTACAATAAATTGAATGTTCAAAATGTACACTGATTTGGTGAGTTGACACCTGAAATCACCAGACACAATTCAGTTATGAAAACTTCATACCATTGAACTAGGTTCAGCCACATTAGTGTTATTTGCTTTGAACTGTTCCCCTTGCATAATAATGAGGTTTGAGTTACCATGGCAAAATGTAAAAATATCCTATATTATGTACACAGCCATAAAAAATAGTATTTATCTGTATTAGATACAAAAACATTTTTATATCTAATCAATGCTTTTTGCACTGTGCTTTTTAACCAATATTTAAAAAGTCATTCCACAAATAGAAATTATTAATATATTTTAAGAATCGAAAAATCATATCACTTTCCCTGCAATTTAAATTTTCTTCTTTTATTTTTCTTTCAAGTTCTCTTGCAAGTGCTACATTTCCGAGGATTACCATTCAGAATTTTCCGTTGTTATTGTCGAACTGGAATCTCAAATTATTTTATAAATGGTGCATGTTAGTAGAATAGCTCTAGATTGAAAATCCATGTTTTTGTCATAGTCAGAGATTTTATTTTCTACAGTTAGAATTGTATGTAAGATTGTATTTTTTTTATTGAAGTCAGGATACAGTAATCGCCCAAATTAAGCGTCTCTGCCCCTATAAGGGCCCCCTTGCCATTTACAGACTTTGCTAGAATAATTTTTCTAAGCATCCGGGGTGCTTAATGGGGCAAATGCGTTAAATGTTGTTTCTTTGCATCATCATGATTGGAGCGAGTCTTTTCATTTTAGAGTTGGTTAATTTATTCCCAACATTGTATGTATCACAGACAAATATAATTATCACTGGTAACTTATTTTATTAGTTTTTGAATGCAAATTGAAATTTTGTTTGTTAATTTCATTAGCAACAGTGTAGTTGTTGCATGTACATATAATTATTTGTTGGGTATATTTAATTCTCAATAAATAACCAACTGTGAATGAAAAGGGCCCTTGCCTTGGTTCGGTTTGTTAGACAAATCAGTGTATAGTAATTCTGTTGTATTGCTAGATATCATATAGTACGTACATTTGTAAACATAAAATCATGATGCAAAACCAAGAAAGAGGATGGCTAGAAACACTGATGTTATTATAAGACAAATTGTACTCCTTGGTCTAAACAAATATACTACACCTGTCAGTGAGTTTATATTCTTTTAAATATTAAAAACGTTATTCTGACTGACATTTTCATTTAAATAATTAGAATTTTGACTTCACATTGGTGATTGTAAATTTTAAGTGAAAAATTGCTATTTTTGACAATCTATTTTAAAACATAAACTGAAGCTACTAACTTTTAAAAATAAGAATTCAAAAAAATATGTCACTGGTTTCTTTAATTTCTTTTGTGATACATGAAGTTATATTGTTTTAAATTATAGTATTTAACTTCAATGTTTTTGTAACAAAGATATAAACATATCAGACTATAGTCAGCATTCCAATGGTTTATGATGGTCAGTTGTAATTATTCAATTCAAGGTGACAGTTGTTATGTCATGTGAAAACTTTGGACCAAATTCAAACAGCCTGTTAACCTTTCAAAGCAAATGAGAGCATTTCAAATTGTGTTATTTGATTCACTATTTTGTCATTGAATTCCAAAGACACTTTCATTTGCACTCTAAAGTTTTTAAGAACTCTAAACCACCTGACTTTTTTGTGAATCATGAATAAGTATATAACCAAAAATTAAAATATTAAAAGTAATGCACTGTGTTTTGTATGTGAATGTGTTTTTACAAAGTATATTTCTTGGAAAATATATGTTTATGTCCGTATTTCAGTGTTGTTTTTTTAATCTATATCTGAGATAAAAAATACGTAACTGGGATTCACTACCGTACCTTGCAACTCACTTTTCGTCCACTTAACAAAAGGTAAATGTTGAACTAATTATAAATAGATCGAAATGATAACATAATTTTTTAATAGAGGCTTGGCAGCTCAAAACTTATTTATCAATTTCTGTGGGTCTTGAAAAACCATGGGAACAAATTTCCTTTTTTGTCGATCCTGTTATATATAACTAGGCGATAAGAATAAAACACACAGCGTTTTGGTACAGAAATCCATAGTATTTACAATATATACAATATATATAACTAGGTGAAATGAAATTTGTTCCCATGGGAAAAACGACACATCATTTCTAGATAAAAATAGTTTACGAATAAGCCGCTAGGTGCGCGATTGTTTTTCTATTCATTTCCCGTTCCGGTAAAACATGTGAAAACTTTTTAGTCAGCTTTCCTCCAATTTCTTTATCAAATCAACAGGTAATTATTGGCTCCAAAGATACCATACACAAACAAATGTTATTCAACCGTACTTGCAACTGTTGTAGCATAATTGAATTTGCTCTGATCGGGAGAAAGGCACACAGACACTGATCAAAAAACCGTCCCAACTCCTGAATCCAATCTCCTGAATCTCCGTCTTCGGTTCGGTAAACTTGTATTTGTAAATCCGACCATTTAGCAACGTTTTGGAGTTCGTGTGACTTCCCTTGGAAAGATATCTACATCTATCACTGCACATTTATTGCTGAGAGATTCGAAAAATCAACCTTTTTCAAAATAAACCTCAAAACTTTGGATGATCATTTGAACAATTGAAGGTGACCTACAAAAGGCTACAAATGCTGAGCCAAGTCTCCCGTTTTCGCCAGGCTTTGTGTTTTCGATAAAGAATGAGGTAGGCCTAGTAACACGAATTGGCAACGAAAAATGATCAAACTGTCAAAAAGAAATTGATGAATTTGCCGTATTTCAATAATTGATAACTCTACAATCGTAGGCCCTAAGTATCAATTGTAGGGCCTATGCGTTTTAGTGTGAAAATGCTTTACAAAGAGGTCTGAACAGTATCGGTAAATTATATTATGAGATGAGAACATGAATTGGTACAAGTCGTACAGAGCGGTCCCTCGTATTTCCCGTCATTTAGTCAATGTGTTTTAATTGACTGAATAACAGGACGTAAACGAGGGACTGCTCTGTACGACTTATACCACAAGAAATGATGTGCAACATATTTTGATCCAGTTTGGACAAGTTGAATTTTTTTTTGGAAATTCGACAAAAGTAATTTCACAGTCAAAGGTGAGTAATTAATCTCAATTTTTGATTTTTGGTTTGCATTAAGATTTAAGTTACGGTTTCTCTATGTTTGAGAATTCATGGTTTTAGTCATGAAAGCAAATTTGCAAAAAAAAACTAGTAAAATTCGACAGAGTGGGCTGTTTTTTAGAAACTTTTAGTAAACTGTGCAATTTTCTCTGGCCAGAATGTTTTTCATAATATTTTTTACGGAGATAATACCAACCGGCACTCCCATGTCACGGCTTTGGTTAAGTCCAGCTCGAACAATGGACTGTTCAACAAACTTGTACACAAAATTTCTGATTTGCACTTTGATGCTGGATTTGGACAACATAGAGTTCTTCTAAGTAACATTAATTTTTCATGGATTTGATTGGAAAGTTTGAAAGAATTCCATCCACTCAGTTTTCTAAATTTGCAACCAAAAACGTAAACTTCTCTAAATTCAGCCATCTTGTCGACTGATGGCCCTGTCTAAAACTGTACAGACTGCAGTCTTGACGTTTTTTACATTTCTTACATCCATCAGAACAATTAAATACCTTCACTTCTTCTGGAATTCTATAGATCAACTACATGACATATTTACACTGTTTGTCCGATGAAAAATGAAGGTAGAAACAAGGTTGGCAACGGAAATTGATCAATTAATGTGTAAAAGTTCAAACGTTGTTTTTCATTAGCGATACTTGTTCATTGTTTGATTTTGTTATAATTGCAACATACTTTAAAAAGGCATAGAGATTTGTAATTTTTTTTTTAGAGTCTGACAATGCCAAAGAAAAAGAGGCATATTCCACCTCCAGTGAAGTCTGGTATTGGGAGAAGATTTATTCAACAAAACTTTGGCGATTTGTCAGAGAACATTTTTAAGAATGGTCACGCTCTCTTTGTGTACTATGAATGTGGAAACTCTAAATCTGAAACTGTAAAAAGCCTGCAAGAAAAATATGGACCTGGTGTCAAGATTACTAATTTGCATGTTAATAGGCTTCTGGAAAAAACACTGAAAAAATACCAGAAGTTATCAATTGAAAAGACCTTTAATGATTTCAAAGCTGTTTGTGAACTGCAGTATAGTTTATTTACAAGGCTCGATAAACCGACACAACCATCTACCATAAATACTCCTGTTACTGATCCTGAGCCTGTACCGGAGCCTGTCTCTGAGCTTGTTGCCTGCACTGTGGTCATCAAAACGACATGTTCTAACTCAACGGGAAGCTAAGCTTAAAAAACGATTAGATTTTGTTGTAATGTCTGCAGCTGCTGAGAAAAAAAAACTCAGGACAAAAATACGTGATTTAAAAAATCAACTCAAGATCTCAAAGACACGACAGATATTTAGAAACCTCAAACGACAACTGAAGAGAAAAGATGTCATGATAGCCCACAAGAACCAGAGAATAATGGAACTAGAAAGAAATCAAAATCTCTACAACCCAGGAAAAATCTTATAGGGCTAACAAGGTATACCCAAAAATGTAATGAGAGTATGAAATTATTTTGTTGAGACCCATGGTACTAGAATGAATCACTGGGACACAGGCTGTAGATAATATGCATATATTTAGGTATTCAGAAAATGATCTCTGTAAATTGAAAATTCTTGATGCATTTCTCATTAAACTTGTGTCTCTGAATTCCATTATTGAATATTGAAATTTTTTGCTGGTATGTCTGAATTTCTAATCTGTCATTTGAAATTCAGTTTTTTCCATTCTGCCAAAAGATGGCCTTGGTAGTTTAAGTAAACATGTGTATTGATGTACTCAATCGTTGTAATTGGAGCAAAATTTCAATGCGATAGCTGTGAAAATGAAACATGTAACTTTATGGTGAATACAAAGGATTTTTACAAGCTGCTAGACATTTTATTATATATTGTATCTGTTCATGACCATGCATGAACAGTTGCTGGATGAGTTGCGGTGCAGAATAGTGTTGTATTGTAACATTTTAAATTCAAAATTAGGTTGCAATTAGGGTCACTCAAATAGCGACGTAAGCCTTTTGAGTAACCCTTGCCAAACATGTTATTATAATTTGTACTATCTTTTTACTTGGCTTAAAAAACATCTCTTGATTCTTGATTCTTGATAGCATAATTAAACATTACTGACCATCTTGAAGAATGGCTAGAAACTCTTCCCATATTTTTAACAAAATGATAGCACACTGCCTAGATTCTGTCCACCTGTTTTCATCAAGAGGCTAACAATAATTACTCTGCGCAGAAAGGCGCAGAGTTATATTGTTACACCGTTTCTTTAATCTTATTCTTCTTCCAACCAATT
>JAOXYC010194465.1:0-10253 GCA_028565715.1 Phoronis pallida
ACCTCTCGCTTGGCAACACCGACCTCTCAATTAGCGAAAGCTGGTCTTTGCGAACGCAACAGTTTTAGTAGAAGCAGCCACCGCCTTAACTTAGCCAACAGCGATCATCTACACTCGTCTAACACAACACACGTGAATGAATCATTTGAACGAGTTCCGTCTAGTCACCATATTGACGTAGACGAATACAACGTCATCAATCTTGAAAGCGTGTACGAGTTTCAAGAAAAACACAAGGCTGAAATAGCTGAAGAATCTTCCGAAGAAAGTGAAATTGAAAAGGTAGACGATTCCCCAGAAACTCTCAAGCAATACGAAGCCGAAAATCAGAAAATGATAGATGAGTTGATGGACATCTTGACTCACGACCCCGATGAACACGAGTATATGTTGGAAACTGCTGTTTCGAACTACGCAAAGTTTATAAAAGATATGAGAACGCATAAGGTGTGTGTAGAAGAGGGACTTGTTCAAAGAGGCAAAGATTTCCTATTTGCTATGGAACTGCGCGAAGACCTTCAAGAGGCTGTGGAAGGTAAAGACATCGGCGAACTGGATAAGGTAATGCGCATGTTTAAATCACAGTCAATAATGGACTTGAGTCTTTTAACGGGATTGGGTACATATCTTCAGTAATTATAAATAATCATGAGCAACTATTTAGTCACAATGCGTGACCTAATTCCCTCAACCGAGGAAAATGTTATTGAAAAATGTTTCATGGCCCGACTGGTCACGTGATGTGACCAAATAGTTGCTTGAACAGATTCATAATTATTCATAATCAAGTTTCGCAACGGTTGATAGTCTCTATATTGAAATATCTTCAGTAATGTTTCAAAAAAATGGTCCTCATACCTTACCGAATATGTGGTATACAAACACTACAAGATCTTTGACAAAAATAGAGCCTTAACAAACCCAACATTTTCTAAAGCTCCATAATTCAGTTGAAGGCGGCATCGATCTTAGTAGGAAATGGAACACTACACAATCAGTAAGCGTTGTTTGCCGTTTTAAAGTCCTTATGGTATCCCAGTAATGTTAATTTTTTGTTTGTAATCTATTGATTACAGATTCTCCAGTGCATACGACAGATTCGCGAAGTGCGCAGATTCCTTCGTCCTGATGTAGCTAGAGCTGACGCTCGGGTTCATGCTTTGGCGAGGCTGGAGAAGATTAGCGAGGCTTTCACTCTTCTTGAAAGGTCAAAGTTGACAGAAATACGGAAGTATGATAAACCCCCGGAGTATATACATGATACAATAAAGGCAGTTCTATTGATACTTGGTACGTACCGTATCACATTTTTCGAACAAACCAGTCATACCTATTTTGAAGTTAGTTGCTTAAACGAATAACAAAGTAAAGTCCAATTTGTCTTCTAAGCATGCTTCAAGAAGAGAGTGGACTTATATTGTACTCTAGACTATATACAGAAATTTAAATATGGTATTCAACAAAATTAATTGTTTTGCTATGTTTGCTATCATTTGAACTTCATAACAAGGGACGTCATTCACAAATTGTTTAAGATTTATGCTCCCTGGGAAGTTGAGGTGAGACAAAGTTGAACAGATCTGGTACCAAGTTAGAGACATGATGACGCATACTACTTACATGTTGTATTTTAATAGTAACTTAATAGGATCCTTATCTTTTTACTTTTCAAGGTTACCACGAAGGGGTAACAAAAGACTGGAAGACATGTCGAACTCTGTGTCAAACGACAAGAGGGAAGAATCACGAACCTGGTCTCATAGATAAACTCAAACAATTCAAAATTGAAATCCTGGAGCCGGAAATTGCAGTGCGCGTGCTCCAGATCTTGGAAAAACACGATGAGGATGAAGTACTGTCGGGTTGCAATGACGGGCATTTGTTTTATGAATGGGCATTCGCAGTGGCCGAGGAATGCCTCGCGAAAAGCGAGCCGAAAAGCTGGACGAAGCTGACTGTTAAACAACAGAAAAATCTGTTGAGCCAAAGGCAAAATGCATTATGATTGTGAAGTTGATGCATGCGCGTGAGCAATAGTGTTTGGTTTGTCAGGAAAGTGTCGACAAGGCTAGATGTCATTATAGCGTGTGTAGTTCAGTCTGTTTTTGTTATATTATTTTTCAAATAAATGAGAGAAAATTATGAACGACAAAAAGTTTTCTATATTTGTTCGATGGATAAACTCTTGTCATCATATAGCCTGTGACAATAATGTGACGTCACTTCTGAGCAGACATGGTTCATGGATTATAAATGGCCAACAAACCACCAAGTCCAAGTTCTGTGGTAATGTGACTCCGAAAATACACCTTGTTTACTGGACAATGCATTTTATACCAGTTAAAAAGTGGACAAAAGATTTACATTCCAGTTAACCAATGGGTATACGTGACACCAAAGGATTTGTACTTTTTGGAACACTCTTGACTAGAACAGGCTTTATCTTATATGGAGGAGTTGTTCTGTTAATGTTCTATCAAGGAGAACATATTACTTCAAGATGGTGGTCATTGTGCTTATTTCCGCTTCCGGGATCGATATTTGAGCTTCTGGTTGTTATATTCGCGCTTCATGGACGGGAGTGGAAAAGTTGGTTTTACCCGAGTTTTTTCTTGTTTCTTTTGTGTACTTTACCAGCAATATGGCTGGTGGAACTTCACAAGATAGAGAACCATGTTCTTATTACAGAAGATTTTGAGCTAATGTCGTCACATAAAGTTCATATATTCGGAGCCAATGCAACCGTAACGTTAACTCTGCGCATGTGGGCGATTATTCTAGAAACCACAACACTCCTGCTTCTAGTGTTCGCTCGATGGATTCAACCTACTCGACATCTGAGTGACAGACAGATCGCAAATTTATGGCTCTTGCAAGCCTTCATGGCAGCTGATATGCTAGAATTGTTGGATCTGTTACAATACAAGCGCGTCGTCGCAGACACGGGGTTTGTTTACGCCACATTGTCCATGTTTTCGTTGAGCTGTCTACAATTCACATTCATGATTGGCACCGATAAATCAGAACAGAAGGAAGAAGACGTGACTCAGTTCCGACCACAGGGACAGGTTTCCACGATGCTCTTCGGGACACCATATAGTCAGCAGACACCTACGATGCCACCAGAAAATAGAAAGTCAGAGATTTTACTCGTTCTCTCATCCGTCTTTTTAATGAACTTACCATTTGCTGTACTGCGCATGTCGGCGATTGTCTTTTTCGATGTTGCACCGTTTTTAGGACTTTTCTTTCTAGTGAAGAATTTGACAGCGATCATGTTTGCCCTTTTTCGTGTTTTGCGACTTACAGTTTTACGAAATGCTATCACAATTAACGTTGTACCGCCACCGAAATAAGAAAAAATACAATACAATTTTAAAAGGTTCGTAGTTGTTGTGCGTTAAAAGAATGTTAGAGTGTAGGATGAACCCAAAATTGTCATGTTTCCAAGGGTGAGTTTTTAAATTAGGCCCCATTTGCCAGAAGACTCCCTTCATACTTCAGTAGGAGTCTTGCCTTGAATTGGGTGACGCGATTGACCACATCACCCGCGCAAGAAAATAATATGTCCTCACTGCGAAAGCATTCGAACACATTGTAGATTCAAATAAGCGTGGCATACATCTTGTGACTCTACAGATAAGCTTTAAATATCTACAAACTGCTATTAAAAACGATTTTGATTTGGGTTTTGTTTCCGTACGCGGAAGCCAGTGACCCGCTAAATTATTCATGTGCCTCTGTAAGTTCTGCGGAAGGCTTCTACAACCAAATAGCCTCGAAGCCTTGAGGACGAAAATGAATTAGGCCCTTGAAACAAGTTAGCATTTCAACATAGCAGTCACTTCACCGTCAGCAGGACACTCAACAAATGCACGTGTAGACATTCTTGTTATCATTGTTTAAAATTGGACCATTTCTCTTTACTATAATTTTACGGATTTTTCAAACTGACTTCAAAGGCGCGGTGTCGTGTATATCGTGTGTCTATAATAATAACCATGGAACTTATCCAGTGTCTTTGATTCAACAAATGATTAATAAAGAAAATGCGACACATTTGTAGAAAGAAACGAAGACAATTTAGAAAATAAATAAATGTATTGTTAACTTGCTATTACTTTGACTCAACCTATTGCTACGTTTGCAGATAAGACTTTAAAAAAAATAGATCAATATGATTAAAAAATAGAAGAATACGTTAGGAAAAAAATGTATCTTAAAAACAACCCAGCGACGACTTACGCAAGTGCTAGTCGGACTCGCTAATGAAAAGAGAACGCACTGATCGAAGCGACTCCTTGTGTGCCCATCTGTTGTCAGTACCTATAGTTGAAGTGATGGATGGCTCCCATGGCGGTATATTCTCGCCCGTTCCAACACGTAACCAACTGTCTAAGTTCTCTCTAACAGTCTTCTCAATATCCTGAACAACTGGAATAACTTTCCCCAGCGTTGTGTAAAGAGGTACGGCAACAAACTTCATAAACCCACTCTGCTGATCGGCTAATTTCTCATTATTGTATCGATTCATCATTGCGATAGGTTCAAACCCGCGATCTCTCTCAATGTCACCCTGAACGTAGAATTCGTCATAAAGAGCTTTGACGCTTCTGACCTGTTTAGGCCATGGTTTTGCGGCTGCACACAAATCACACGCGGTCATCGTGACAGCGACCATGATGTCTCTGTGTTCTCTGTTTGAAACATCGAATGTGTTGTTCTTTACAAGGCCTTCCAGTGCGGGCTTATTGCAGCCGAAAAACACTGCCAAATCGGTGGATATTATGGCATGTCTTATAAATGTCAACACAGTTTGATACTGCTCAGTGGTGAAATGGTCAAATATGGTGTTATTCTCCTGTTGTAAAATCAAGACAGTCGTGTGGAAATGGTGTTGTTCCATAACGGAAGTGGAGTACAGTGCCGCCAATGGGAGATTCAACTTTTCAAAGAATGTGTTGTTGTAGCCCCTGTGGTCTAGATCATGACATATACAGGCAATGAGGAGACTCAAACGTTCTAGATCAGTCAAGGCAGATTTCATAAACGGATCTCTAAGAACAATATACATGCAGTGTGCCACGTAGAAGGCGTGTTGCCAATTATGGTATGGAACAGTTCGATAGTTACGATATACAGCTTCAGTGAAACTGCACAGCTTCAGTTCATCTAGAACATTGCCGAACAAATCGTGGATCATGAATACGAAGAATTTGTCCAAAATATTTTTAACCTCGTCGTCGATTGAGAAAAGGTGCGTATAGAATTCTAGTGGAATGTCCTTCCGCTGCAGGCCACTTTTCATCAGATTTTCTCCAACGCTCTTGCGCAACTTCATACACTGTGATTGTAGTTGCTCAATGGCAACGTTAGCACAGTCTTCTTTCACCTTCATATCAGAATAAACCTTAGAGTAGTTTAGAGCCATGGAAAAATAAATCCCAAACACCTTCAACATCTCGGCGTCGTCCTCACAAAATTGTCCTCCGTCGCATTTGTTGGCAACTACAAACACCCCAAAGAATTCACCCTTATTCATCACGCGAACGCTTAATAAATTTCTTATGTCGGCATCACAAGTTGCGCTTAGCTCTTTAAACAAGCACTTGTAAGTATCATCACAAGCATTGTTAAGTATTGTTGAGCAGGAGTTAGAAATCTCTATGATGATATTTGTGTCTTTTATTGGAAATCTCAATGCTTTGATGAACTTTCTATAAACGGGCTTGCCGTCTGCATCATACTCGCCTACGTCTTGCAACTCTACATAGAGCTCGGAATGCACCTTATCCAACAACGCGACAACACAGCGCTCTGCACAAACAAGAGCTTTAGAATGAGTCATTATTTTCGCCATCACGTCATGAAACTGTGTGACGTCATGGAACATATCATTTGTTGCGTCCAGGAGAAATGTGTTTAAATTCTTGGTACGTGTGTTGATATAGTTCTTCAGATTTTGGTTTATTCCGAGGCACGCCCACACTATACAGCCTTGAGCTATCTGGTACTCTTTTTCTGTGAAGGGTATGCGTTCCTGCCCCCTAGTGAGCTCGATGACTCCAACTAAGTCTTTCTCAAGATCAATGAGAGGTATGCATATCAATGAAATATCATTGACGACAACAGCATAATGGTTAAACCTTTTGTCTTGCGACGCGTCTTCTATAAGAAGGCCAGTGCGAAATCTTTCAACATGGCGGGCTGCATGACTCACTACCGCTGACCCCCTCAGTTTTGCATCCAGTGAGTGATTCGGCCAGGAGAATGCATGCGCTAGACCAGCCCCTGAACTCCTTGATAAATAAACAATGACGCGATCAGCCTGGGTCGCATTCAAAACAGTTTTTGCTAGTTCCAGATAGAGGTCGTGGTGAGCGTATCCGAAACAAACATTACCCGGGCTTTCTTGAGAGCTCCCAGAAAATCGCGCAGATATTTGTTCTGTGGACGAGTTGACACTTTCTGACACTTTCAAAGTTTTGTTTTCGCTGAATGCTTTTTCATTATCCCTCTTCTTTTTTAGAAGTTTCAGGAGTTCTTCTTTGGAGATATTCTTCAAGACCAAAGTTTTTAACAATTCTTTGTTTGACGACAGTAAATATTTAAACTGGCGACGACTTATCTTAGGCTTTTGATTTTGACTATTTTCTTCAAGATCATTCCTGAAAAAAGATGAAGGTAAATCAGAGTGATTGTTTTAAAAATGTTGATTTGTGGGTTAAGAGAGCGAGCCAACCTGAGGGTAAAAAAGTGTATAGTATAACTTAGCGCGATTGGTAACGGTTTAAACGAATTTCATAAATATTAGCGAAGAACCCATTAAATCCAAAGAACGAGAAATTGAGCAATAACCTACCCATTGTCTACAGGAGTATTTGATGGTTTATTTTCTTCTTGTTCTTTACTAATTCGTCGTTTGTTTCTAGCGCGCCAGACGTCACTTGACACGTGACCAGGGAGGGGTGTTTTCCGGTGGGTTGAGGCAAGCACCAGGTTGTCCGACATTTCTGTATTCTTCATAAAGGATTCCTTTAGTTCTAATGAATCACATTGTAGTACTTCTATTGCCTTGGTACGTCATAAGTTCATGATGTCATTTGCCTTGCATGACGTAACGGAATTGAGTTAGAATACATTGTGGAAAATATTTTTCATAATCGCCTAACCTATTTGGACATAAAGTTGAAACGAAAGAAGGCACGAAAGCTAACAGACACAGCGCCACTTTGTTTTCAACATTCATGAGATTCGTCAACTTTGCATCGATTTATTTGTGTAAAAAAACTATCTGCAAGTTGGCATGTATTTTGAGTGCAGTTAATAAAAATATTTTGTAAAAATAACAATGGACAAAAAAATCAATCTCTGTGAGATGGAATATATAGGCTTGATCATTAGATGTACTTAGATGTTATCAATGTGAAACTATCGGTCCTGATGTTGACGCCCCTATCGGGAACTAGCTCATTTAAGAGTTTAGGCGAGTGGCGCGCACGGAAACAGCCGAAGTGTTCCGAATGGTTGTTACGGTGTCGCCGGGCCATGTTGAGTCACCAACCAAGGATCACCAATAGCCTCTTGAACTCGGTATAGTCCGGCGACGGCGGCGAGGATGACCCATGTTGACATGTGCCTTTACCCGAGTTATACAGATAGTAACATCATATTTGGATAATGATTTCGTATCAGCTACGATCATATATTATATAAATAGTAACATCAAATTTTAAGATAAATCAGCTACGACCTAAAATAAGACCCAGCTATCGGTTTGGTTATATATATCATCCTCACTGAGGGCGCAGTGCAGTGTACGGACTAGCTTGAACTCCAGCCTCTTCGACTCAGGTCGTTTGAGATGGGCTGTGGGAGAGACTATGTACGGGCGTGCCGCGCTCAAGTCAACAAGAACTCCCATTTCAGTCCCCAGTCTAGCTTAAAAGAAACTCCCTCTCCACGTTGGTCCCAATCTGGCACCAAATCGCAAATCAACTAGACCATGTGGTGTACGAATCCTTTGTTGAACACACCTTACTTGCATCTGAGTCAAAAAATCATGGAGTTGCGAAAGTTATTAGGGAGTTTTCGCACCTCACGGCTACGGAAACGGGGGTGAAAAACGAATCCGCTAACCGTTTTGAAACACAACAAGTCTTCGCAAACTTCAGAAATCAACATAAATAGGGCACAATTTTCAAGCTTTCAGCGAATCCATTTTTGATAAAAATAACATAGATTTTATCTTAACAAACTGTTTTTTGGTCAAAGTGTTCAAAATTTGAAAAAAACTCAAACAAGTGTCGCTGACAAACTGACTATTGTGCCCTCTATAAGAAGTATATCGACGTTTAGCAAAATGACTCATTGAATGTCCAAAATATAGGAAAGGATACGTTTATCATATCCGTATCCGTAGTCGTATCCTTAATAATTGATTTGCATTTTGATGCCGGATTTGAACCAACGCAGAGTATCTTAAAATATCGATATCGATACCAAATTTCCCCAAATAATGCAAAATATAGAACCATTCCATGCCCACTGTAGTCAAAAAATAACTAAAACTCGATATGACCCATTGCAATCCCAATAGGTGAAATCCCAACCAAGAGCAATTATATCAAAATCTCAAAGGCGCGCGGCATACCGTACCCACCCTATTGGAAGTGCCTCTTCTCTCGGGTCCAGGGGCAAAATGTCTAAGTGCCCCCCAGACGTTTTAAGAAGTGCCATTTTTATAAGAAAAATTATGTTGCCCCCATAGCAATGTTAAGTTCTACTGAGTTGCAGTGCCCTTTTTAATGGAAATGACACGTGCCTTTCTTGATGGAAATACCAGTTCCAAGTGCCCTTTTCGATGGAAATACTAGTTGCAATTGCCAACTTTTAATGGAAATACCAGTGGCAAGAGCCTTTTCGATGGAAATACCCGAGTTGCAGATGCCTTTTTGATGGAAATGCCAGTTTCAAGTGCCCTTTTTGATGGAAAATAATACTTGTCGCAAGTGCGCTTTTGATGGAAATGCCAGTAGCAATTGCCTTTTTTGATGGAAATGCCAATTAATTGCAAGTGCCCTTTTTGATGGAAATAGCAGTTGCAAGTGCCTTTTTTGATTGAAATACCAGTCGCAAGTTACTGCCTTTGATAGAAATGTCAAGTTTTCTTAGCTTCACCTTAAAAATTGTTTTGACTCGCTCCACTCGGCGAAAATTTACTTTTGTCCCCGTAACCTAAAAATCTGGCTCCGCCACTCACTTAGTCCCCTTTTCCACCATTTGCCCCCAACCCCCCCCCCCCCCATATATTTGAAGCTGACTACGGCTATGGTCACAAGTTATGCACTGTTAGTATATACCCTTCCGTACTCAATGCTTACATAATTTTTATGCAATACAGCATCAATTTCGACCTTGACCATGATATAACAAAATCACTGAGGTGAAGGACCTTTCAAGTCAACTCAAATTCCCTGGGCTCAAATTGTAGTGCATCAGTATTGCATAATTGATAACTGCCGGGTCGTGCACTGCTAGATTGAAAAAATAGTTCGAATTTTACCCCCAAAAGATTCACGCAGAACCAGAGACGGGGGGGACAGAGAGCCAAGGTGAGAAAGTATACTCCATCAAGACATGTATTGTAATTTGGGGATCGATTTGTGAAATTCCGTACATGCTTCGTCTTTCAACAGACTCCTTTTTTCGAAGCGACCACCATAATAGTAACTAATTCAGTTAAAGGACAGAAAAATCCGGATGGTCTACCAACTGAGCTATCCAGTTCGTCCTAAACCTATCCAAATCGTACAAATCTTAACGCATTATAATCCCATGAGTGATCTACATGTA
Source organism: Phoronis pallida (assembly GCA_028565715.1). Classification (NCBI taxonomy): domain Eukaryota; kingdom Metazoa; phylum Phoronida; family Phoronidae; genus Phoronis; species Phoronis pallida. The sequence continues at coordinate 9,856 of JAOXYC010194465.1, forward strand.
CCTTAATTACTTGCTGAAAGTACCTTGGATTCAGGTTCAGAAAGAAAACCATTGTTTTAAAATAATATGATCACAAAAAACCGTTGCTCAGCCCAATGGCATAATCAAACAGGTTGTTTTATTGTTAAATGCTGTTATCTCTTTATATGCATCTCAAATAATCAGAGTTCCCGAGATATGATCAGATTTCTCACTGGTCTGTAATAGCCTGACTCCATACGGTTACATTCAAAATCGATGGTGTTATGTCGTTAATTAACAATCACACAATATTTTATCATAGAACAGTATGTATTCATCTTCTCACGACCGTCACTCTAATACCCGAGGAAGTTGTGTTTCCGATTGAGCGCTATGTTTTCAGAAAGAGCTCCCATAGGCGCTCTTTCGGGAAAATA
>JAOXYC010194576.1:0-12007 GCA_028565715.1 Phoronis pallida
CTTTATTCACGGTGTCATTTACTTATTAAACATATGCGCGTGTAAGGAGTTACAGCTCTGTTCATGAAATTAGAACGGCCAGTCGTGTCTCAAATTCGGTTTTAAGAAAAACAGAATAAAAGGCCGACTTGTGCTCGAAATCTACATGCCAGCTGAAGTTTCTAACAAGAATTCATGTAAATATTATACGAGTAACTGTGCACTCATTTCGCTACATATACCTGGATACTGCCATGAGAAAGGAATCTACACCGCCTCGTCTAAGAACTTTACGTTTTGGATCTTCGAGAACACGAACATCTGTTTCGACTTCTTCCCCAGAGAAAATCACGTGCACCTACAATGGGAAGACCGTGTAGCTAGATGACGAACTATGGGGCAAGTGCACCGCCACTTGCCCCTATCTGGTGCTTGATGGCTAATTGTTGGCATTAGTTAACAATATATGGTAAGATGGCAAGGGTGACTTTGTTAAGAGTACACGGAAGACTCTTATTTACTCACCTTAGAATCAGTTCCCGCGTTCTTACGTAATCCCGTGAATACAAGAACTTCGTACAGATACTTATCGTTGGGATCGTTGTCCGGCAGGGGCGAAACCCCAATCTGGAAGAAAGAGGTAACAATCGCTGTTGTGGAAAACTTGTTTGTTTACAAACACCGAATGAAGTATTTACAAGTTAGTGCACATGGTGAACTATGTTTAAAAGACTACGGCACTAGTTTGGCTGTGCTCATTAAAACCTCAATGCTAAGCACTGAATCCATGACTAGCGAGCCTACCTTTATTTGAGTTCAAAACTGACTGACCTTGAAAACCGATGGAATTGTTACTATAAATACATTAAAAAAGTTCTAAACTTATTTTCACCATACTACGACTGAGGCTTATTTGATCATCATCGAAAATAGTGAAATGTTATTGATCAGAAAGACAATCGAAAGATATAAGTGAGATGAGGGTTTATTGATGTCACTGGGCTCAAAAGGAAACCACGAAAAACGATTGCTGGCAAAAACGGTGGAATGAGGTTAAATATGAGCACACACATTGGTTGGCTCCTTTTAAAATAACAGTTATTCAATGTCAGTTAGATGTGGCTAGGTTAAATATGAAATATCAATAAAAAATGAAGTTCATATTTCGAACAAACTGTTAAAAAAATGTTCTTACCCTTTCCAAATCTTTCTTATCTTTATGCCTTGCCCATATAGCCACTGCTATATAGATTGCAAATATGACTCCTATGGTAGCGTAGATTGTCGGATTGTCCTCCAAGCTCATGTTATTAAAAACGTAGTTGAAGTCTATTGGATTGGGTTGCACTATCCATCCTCCGGCAAACGTAGTAAGATGGTTGCTGAAGCACTGCGTGAAGTTAGTGGTTGTCAGTGCCCCTACCTGGAAAATGTTAGATCATTAATACTGAATAACGATGTATCAATTACAAAATACGAAAAAAAAGAGAAAACAAAACATGCACGCAGCAGATCATCTGCAAACAGGAAGTGTGGTGAATTTGTGATTGAAATGATGTAGATGATTCTTGCAGCAATGATGGTTTTAGAACTTGCAATTATCAAAAGCAAAAGACTTTAAAATCTGATCAATGCAACATGAACACTAAAAACAAAAGTTGGCAGCTTGTCTTATACATGTTGTACAAGACATGCTGAGGCTTAAAGGATTGGGCTATTACACAAAACACCTGATTAAATGAAAAGGTCCAATCAGTTGTGACATTAAAAATATTCAAGCCTGCATGTTCTCTCAAAAACATAAGTTTCTACATTTGTGTTGGTTAGCAATGTGTCCAACCTTTAAAGTTAAAAAATTGCTTAGATCCAGAAATGCACTTGTAAATATATTACGCCTTTACCCTAGTTCCGTATGTTTCCCATCTCAGATTCTGTTCGAAGTAACATCCAGTAGAGTATGTTCTTATCGAGTAGTTTGTTGTGAATCTTCCAGCGAAAGATTCTATGTTGTTCAGTTTAGTTCCTGGAGTTATACTTTCATACATCGCTCTTTCGTCGAAGGAAAGTTGACGAACACCAATACGGTACAGTCCTGTATTACTACCAATATTTTCAATGAACGCTGTATGACGATCTTGGCCTGTTAATGTTATAATAAGATACAATGTACTGACTATAAAAACTGCCCAATTAAAGCACAAACAAATTAACAAAAAAATTGGTTAAAAGGTTCATTTTTGAAAAAAAAGTGAGTTGTAAGAAGATCAACGAGCAGGTAGTGCATACTGAGACGTCTTCTTTATTCGCAAGGAGTCAATTCATAATAGCAAACATCCGAATTAGCTTCTCTCTAGCGAAGGGAGGCGCGAATGCGCGGCCACTTTTGAAAAATGTCTGTTTATGTGGACAAACTCCGGTGGCAGGTAACTTGTGGAATGATATTCCTTTCATCCACGGATACTTCGCCAAGTTCTTAAACTTCCTGGTGTCGGCCTATACACCCATTGGCACAACAGTGGTAGTTGGCTAGCATTGAGGCCGTGGATTTCACAGAATTTGATGCCAAATAAAACGCCGAAAAACTTCCCTTTCCTTTTAATGACACAACCTGGAGGGCGCCACTGTTTGTCCACACTTTTCGAAAGTGAACACGCATTTGCGTCTCCCTTCGCTAGAGAGAAGCTAATTCGGATGTTTGCTATTGTTTATCATAAATTCAGGAAAGATAGTCTTACTTATAAGATCTTCAAAATTACCTTGTTCTAATTTCTTCTCGTCCATCGGTAAGACAAAGATGTAGTTATAATCGCCTGTCGTTAAGTTAGGGTAATTATTGTCCGATAGGTTTTGCATTCGCCTAACTAGCACCAAGACATGCGCATTCGTGTCTTCCGGGTACACCTGGATGTGAACTGACGAGTTTGTTTTATTAGCGTAGAACTTATGATATGCCAGGTGGGTCCATGAGTTATTCGCCATGACTGGGTCGACAATATACGTGACTGGTTCAAACGGTATGTTCTGATTCCTTGGAATCTGAATTTCTATCTCCCGGTTTGTGTTCTCTATTGATATTGACGTTTCGTTCAGTGTAAAGAAATCTATCGTGACAGCTTGTGAGTCACGTGAAACGTCGGAGTTCTTGATGAATGAATACGGGGGAGATTTGTCCACACTTGCCTGGAAAAAAATACAAATTGATCAAATTCATATACAGAAAAAAATCGATGTTTTTATCTCTGGTTTATTGAACATCGCAAACAAATTGACCTTTTCAATCTGAGCAAAATCATCGAGCCTAAAGCAGACATAAATCAAAAGTATCTTGATGACCCAAAACATGACGAAGCAGAGAAAAAAATGTTTCATCAACTTTTTTCGACCTGTAAAATGCTCTCCCGGATTTGTATAGAAGAAAATAACAATGACTTACAATCATGGTGACTGTTTCATTTCCATAACAGCTGGAAGTTGCGCAAAGATCGATAGAAGACATGTTGACAAATGCATCTCCAATGTCATAAGTCTGTTCTGTCACTGAAGATGCCTTGCTTTTGTCAATGTAAATATCCATATTGTCAGTCTGGATTACTGTCGCTTTCTCTGATGCAAACTTGTTTCTGGCGATTGCTAGGCTAAGCTTTTGGAGTGCCATTTTTGCTTCTTGTACAACGCTGCTCGCCTAAATAGGTGAAAAAAATAGTGTCAATTTGGCTAAAATCTTGCAAGAAGAATTCCTCTTAACCTAATTTAACCAGAAACCTTCGTAAATCTTCGAGTGTCGCTTGTGTATAAATTTGGTCCAACGACATTGATATTGCAAAAATGAAACATTTGACAACTTTTATTATTAAACTGATCACGTGTAGCATTTTCAAGTGTTTTTGGTAGATGTATTTTCGTGTTTATGATATCGTTAACACATTTATTATGTCGATTGGTGAACTTAGGTTCTTTGTTTTTGGTTTCACTCTTTAAGAAATTATTGGTGATTTTTTTTAACTTCATTGATTCTTTAATTTTATGTTGCACAAATATTTGTGTTTGATAGATGTAGGCCTATTTTTTGTGGTATCGTTAACGCTTTTATCAATTCGAATAATGAACTTACGGTAGTTCTTTGTTCTTTTGTGTTTGTTTCTAGCAACAGTTCACTCGATGCTTCGTCTGGCGATCCCTGTAGCCCTATAGAATAAAGCTAAATTAAAATTGTTTTCCTTAACTATTCGTGTATTCAAATGTTTGTATATACTGATTAGCAAAATGTGTTTTGTACAATTCCACTCTTTAAAGAAGCAAATGATGATACATGTATTTTGAACTTCATTGCTTCCTGAATTTTGCAATTTAAATTCGCCGTTGATGTAGTCATACGTGCATATCATATTAGCTGTACCAGCATAACACGCGCAAAATCCTCTTACAAGAAAAATCAACAAACTTTCACTATGCAAGATTATTAGAATAAAATAGGGGACTATAAATTATTAAAGTAAACTTACATGCATCCTCTGTGTCTATGTCCGTATCGTAATACTGCTTATCAACAACACTTTGAATATCAAAATTCAGCGGGTTGGTCATGTGTATATTGACCGCTTCTGTTATATCGCCTATAAGGGACACGATAGTCTGAGCTTGTTTCTCTAGTTCCTCAACAGATGTCGTCTCACTCAGATTCGACACCATGTCCACCATTCTAGTCACTCCTTGCGTCGACTTAATCTAAAGAAATGAACATTTATTTTTAAACGTTTTTGCTTATGTGGAAAACTTAAAATTATTTAACAAACAGCCCATAGATACAAATTTACCCAAAATTATAGAGAATTTTATGTCTAGTTTGAAATAATATTCACAACCAAACCAAGGTCACATAAATACTATGGATGTCTCCAAGGTACAGATTACTACACTATGTGACATTGTTATCATATGTTCATACAATGTAGTCATTCAATCCAAAACAAATTGGCCTATCAAAAAGATTTCACTGAAACTTTCTGTAAGAAACTCGAAAACTTTCGAACATCTTAATTATTGCAAACACTGATTCTCACCTGTCCGTCACGGGATACTTCGTCTGTATTTTCAATCACTCCTTTTAGCGCTGTCGAGACTTGAGCAATATCGGCGATGTTGGACACTGACTTCGTTAAATCGTCAAGGCTGTCTACGAATACCCTGCGAACCTGGAAATTGACATAAATATATACCATTCAAGAAAAGGCAGAAAAATTCGAAAAGCTCGACCATATATCAAACCCAAGTCTTCCATTGTCAGACATGTGAACCAGTCGAACTATCAGGGCCCTTACAGTTAATCATATCAATCACTGGTACAAAAGTCAAATTCGTTGAAAGTCTTGATTCAACCCAAAAAAGCTATCGATCAACTTACTTTGGCATCTTCCTCCCTTTGAACGCTAGTTGGTTTGGTGTTTCCTATTGTATTCATCTGAGAAATGATGGGCAGTATAGCATTGCTGGTTTCTTTAATGTTTCCACTGTTGAGAATGTTCGTTAACTCGCTTGCCTCGTTTGATAAAATTGTCTTCACTACATCTCGAACTTCAGCCAGAGGCGCAGGCTTGACCTGAAAGGAACCATACAAAGACATTGAATGTCAATGATTTAACATTTTTGAGGATTCGACGCTTAAAATGACTTACACAAATATTTCAAAATGGCCGCTTCTTAAACAGGAAATGAACTCGTGTATCAAGACATTTTGAGTTTGAGATTTAAACTTGTGTAAAGAGACGGAATAACCGAATTCAATTGATCTGTATGTTGTAGTAACTAATTGTCGTGAGTTTTCAACTCAAAAAGATGAACAAATTCAGAATTTTTAAATAAGTACAACAACACGTACTTGAACCTGTCCGATTGTAAAAGTCGTTACAGCCCCGTGTACATCAGAAATGGTTGCAATCACGTCCATAGTGTAACTGTTCTCAGCCAAGCCTAGTGGTAAACTCAATGATATATTGGGCGATGAACTGAACATCACCTGAATATCAGGAGTTGTCTGGCTGTGCCTTACTGAAATAGAAGTTGAATGATTTGAAAAATACTGGTAAACGGAGATGACGATATTATACAAAATTTCATTTTTGTAAGAAAAATTGCTCCTTTAACCCGGTAGAATAAAACAAATTAACATCCAATTAAAAGAACGTTGGTGACATACAACTTAAAAAACTACTCTATGCTGAATGAAAAACAATATTCCTTTCTTTCATTAAACACTAAATATAACAATCCGAATACCTACCAAAGACTTTGTATTCGACAATGTCGTCACCTTCTGGATCTTTCCAATCTGAACACGTGATGTCCCATTTGCCGTTTAATGTGGCGTTCTCAGGCGGTCCTGAGATTATGCAACTGCCATTGACGGGCGGTTGATTGACACATAGTGTTAAGAAGGTAAGACCAGGCTTCTGACCGACTCGAGACATTTTGAGACCCAGTCTGAATCTTGTATGATTTTTATATCTTTGAAATAGTTTCGCATCTATGACAATTGAGCTTTCGGAAGATGCTGTAAATCAAGAGAGAAAGTATTATTCTAAACATCACTAAATGAACCCTGTTTAATGCAAAAGTTCGTATAATCGATATTTACTATTTTGAACTCCAATTGATAATGATAGGTTATTCTGCTTGGGTTTGAATATGAGGTGAGGTTATTCGATTGAAACTTGAATCATCCGATTCAAGTTGAGATTGAATAACCTCACTAATATTCAAACAAAATAACCTATTTATACCAACTATGGACCAAATAAGTTGCCTTTTTTCTGGTTTGAGACAGACTTTTTAAAAAATAACATGAATGAAACAATGCGTTTACGTCATCATTCTGTACGGCGTGCACACGTGACCGTATTCAGCAGCATATTCAATGATTTATTGTGCGACTTATTTAAACATACGTGGTATAAACTCTTGTTTTTGATAACTTCCAAAATGTATTAGTAAAATATTGAAAAAGTATTCATGTGAAACAATGAAAAGCATTTTTCAACTAGACAGCAGAGGGAAATAAGGATGGTCCAACTGGGATGGGGCAAGAAACGTGGCTGATAACCCCTCCTCGGGCCGAAGACGTCAGAATAACATTAACAGGTTATTAGAATGGCAAGCCTCGTAAATTTAACATATAAGTAAATTTAATAAGACAAGTCGTTGTACCTGGAGAGTAATCTGTTAAGTTCAATTGTATCCAGATTTTGTCAGATTGATAACTAAGATCCCACTTGTAGTTATAGGCATTGGCATTGATACAGTTGCTCTCGCAGCCCCCTACCAGAGCTAGTCTATTGGCAGGATTGATTCTCTGTCCGCAGCGGTTCCGCGTACACAAACCCCCTGCACCACAACTATTCAAAAAAAATTATATTACGTTTTTTCGATGATTAATTTAAACGAAAAATAGACTACAACGAATTTCGAAAAAGACAACTCTCTGATGACAGTTGAAATCGTGTTATCAATATTGCGGTTTTACTGCTACACTATGTACTTCACCGTGTGTTTAAACTTCTTTCGAATATGTTAACTAAAAGTCACTAATTTCTAGTAAAATTGCATTACTATGGTCACTGTCAATCATTTCACGTTGAAGGACATGAATCCGTGTTTAATTACATGAATCACTTACTTTATCCTAACACTTGGTGGATTGCCTTCGACAAGCTTCACATTCACACAAGAATATCTCTCACGGGTATCTTTCTTTGCAACAACGCATATCTGATACGTAAGGTTGATAACCATCGTACTAGTATCAAAAGCGAGGTTTCCCCCTTCACTCCCAGATATATTCAATCGTCCTGGACCTTTACGGAAACATCCACCTTGATCAGCGATGGTTGAGTTCAACTCCCCCAAAGTGTATGGAGAAGATGCAGCAGAACTGTTCACCATCTCGGCAAGGGTAATGGTCTCATTAAATCGTTTGCAGTAAAATTCGTATCTTAAGCTGCCCTGTAAAGATGATGATGATGATGATGATGAGGGCGAAAATGATGACGACAACGACATTGATGATGATGATGAAAATATTGCAGACAGTCTTAAATCTCAAAATGTCTGTAAAAAATGATAGCTCAATGACTTTCTTGTAAGTTTCAAAAAATAGATTTGAGCTCGAGAACTTTTTATCAAAGAATTCACTTATTTAATATTACATGTTCACAAATAGCCTTTAAAATACATCTGATCTGAAGAAATTGTTTCGCGAATATGATATGATGATTACCATTTTGATTTGCACAAAAGCAATTTACTGACATACCGATAGGATACTGTGCAAAGTGTTCAACAGTGTTGAAATAATCGTGATACCCACCGTTGTCTCGGTCAAATCGTCAGGATCATAAGAATGCGCTCGGGCATCAAATACAAGAGGCTCGCCAAATCCACGATATACTAAAGATGGTGCTCCGTCTAGCAATCCAACAACGAGTGGAGATTCCTTGATCTCGATGTATGTACTTGTCTTGTCCCAGAAGATGCTTGCTCTTCCAGCCATTCGTACAGTTAGGTCAAACTTATAAATACCATATTCCAGCGTTCCTGCTGGTACAACTAAAATGGCTGAATTCTTTGACACGAGATCTTTGATAAGATATGTAGTGTCGTTGTATGTTCCGTTAAAATACTTGGTCAATGTCCAGGATTTTAAATTCTCCGACGTTTCTCTGCATTTTAATGATAGCTCGCCTTCAACAGTGAAAGCGTCCTTCTTGATGATGCCTCGCGGATTGGTCACGGTGTATTTTGTAGAGTCTTTAATATCAAGGCTCGGCTTGTTGCAGTTGAGAGAAGATATGATGAACAAAAGTGAAGATTGTGTGGTCATGTTACTGGCTTTACCTACACTCCATCCTAACCCGTTGACTTCATAAAAACCTTCTCGTGAATACACATGAGTCGCATCTATAGTTTTCGTTACGTTTCCTTGATATGAACATTTGCCATTTAGGTTCGTTTTACCACATTCAGTGGAATCGAAACCATACGAAGTACACCGACCATCACCCCATTCAATGCGAATGCATGGGTTCGGTCCAACGGAATATAAAGACACGTGAACAGTTTTTTCAGTGTTCGGTTTTGCTATTTCTCCCTGGTCAGTGAGTTTCAGGCCGCTTATTCCTTCCACAACTAGTATGGTCGTGTCATTTGTCTCCAAGCTGTCAAACGGGTTACTTCCAGTGACTGTTAGTATGTATTCGCCAGGATTCTAAATAAAGAAAAAAATTTGAAGAGTTGAATTCTGCCCACATTAACATAAAAGCATTATTGTTTCCGGCATAGTGTTTACGAATACGTGTTGCATTTTCTGAAATATTGTTGTTTCATTTTTCTTCATCTTCTTCTCCTCCTTCTTTTTGATAAACAAATAACAAATTTTACATTTAACTATTTGCGTGGTGTCGTTCTGTCCAATGTTTAACTCACGCCAGCAATGTTTAACAAATTTGAAAAGACAGAAAAAATCATCCTAACTGAACTGGGAAACGAACCCAGGTCTAACAAATTTAGAGAAAATCAATTTGTGCAATATTTGTTATCTATAGTCTATGTATAGAAACTCATTGGTATTAATGATAACAAAAATAACCATTTATTAAATAAATAAAAAGATTACTTACCGGAAACCTGTAACTTAGCTGGTTGGTTTTGGATTCGCAATAATGTATGTCGCCATCTGTTATCGATTCAGCCACCATGTTTATCGACTTGACTGGACCTTGAAAGACAAACGGTTTATCTTTAGTGTATTCTCATGTGGACTTACTAATACTTGACTTGACTTATTCTCATGGTTCATCCAGGGATCAAAGAGCCTCGACCAAAGCTTTCAAAAAAAAATAAATCATTCTACCGAACTGGCACTCTTAGAATTTACTGATAGAATATACGATTATTTGGATTCTGGAAAAATACCTTTATCTATTTTTATTGATTTAAGCAAAGCATTTGATTGTATTGATCACTCTATTCTTATTCATAAATTACATCACTATGGCATAATTGACAAGTCTCTCTCTTGGTTTAAAAACTATCTAAGTAATCGTAAACAATTCGTTTCTATAGACAACTCAAAATCATCTAATAAAAATATTACAATGGGTGTTCCTCAAGGATCAATATTAGGCCCTTTACTTTTTTCAATTTATATTAATGATTTTTGCAATGCTTCTAATGTTAGTCTTCTACAATATGCTGATGATTCTTGCTTTACTATACCAACTAATACTAACTCTTCAAATATAGAATTAAGCACTTTGCTTAATAACAAACTTGACGAAATAAACAACTGGTTAACTGTTAATAAGTTATCTCTAAATGCTTCCAAAACTAAATGCATGATTTTTCATTTCTCTCAGAGACACATTACCCCTATTCAAAAACCTATTCTCAAAATTAAACAAACAGTTTTAACATATGTCAACCACTTTCATTTTCTTGGAGTCACAATAGACAATAATTTATCTTGGAATCAACATATTCATGAGCTCTCTAACAAACTTTCAAGAACTTGCGGTATTCTTTCAAAACTTAGAAAATCACTCCCTTCTCACATTCTAAAACTAATTTATAATTCTCTTTTTGAGTCTCATTTGTCTTATGGTATTGTTTTATGGGGATTTAATAGTGCATTACGCTTAAATTTAATACAGAAAAGAGCCATTCGTTGTATAGTTAATGCACGCAACAATGACCATGTTCAACCAATTTGTAAAAATTTAAATATCCTCTTATTAAATTACATCTTCAACATTTCTTGTTTCAAATTTTATTATAAATATCTTAAAAACACGTTACCAGAATACTTCGCCACTAGATTTCACTTTATTTCAAATTGTATAATTCATAGACCAGTTAATCCGCCCAACTATCTTCGTAATTATGACTTCTCTCTTCCAATAACATGTCCTATTATACCAATTCCAATTTCTAATAAAAAGCAATCCCAAAAACGCATCAGATTTCATTTACCTCACCTCATTAATTCTAATTATCTTCCTCAGCAAGCATTGAATAGATTGAATACTCATTCTCAAAAAAGTTTCATCCGTTTTTCTAAGAATTTGATAATTGATAAATACTCTAGTACTTGTAATATCTTGACTTGTTTTGTATGTAATCTAAATCATTAGTCATTGATCACCTGAACCTTTAATTTTTATATCGTTTTAGATCATATTCATGATAATATTACTGTTCCCCCCCCCTGCACCCGGCTGATTGCTTGAATTCTCCGTTACAATTTACTGAACAAATGTATATATATTGTTTTGTTCTCTGTAATTATTATTTCATCTTGTTATTTGTTTGCATAATCATAATTTCTTAACTTCATAGGTGGCTTCAATTTCAGCGATTTTTTTAAAATCTTTTTGAAGTCTCCTAATTATCATTATATTTTATTTATTATTTGTATTATAGTTTATAATTGAAATAAATGTATTTTTCATTCATTCATTCATTCATTCATTCATTCAACTCTATTATGTGCAGTCCTCTATCTCAATCTCAAGAGTAAGAGGCCATATGTCGTGGAGGCGGGTAATTGGGGCCCCAAGTAATATATCCTACCCAAAGTTGATACTTCACATAAGCGTCTTCTCTAAAGGGCTCCAATGATTCGCGGTTGAGCTGCCAACGTGTCAATACTCGCATGTTCAATTTTAATTGCTTAATCCATCAACTAATCTTTACCTCCACAATTAACCTCGGCACTGATAGTAACATCGTGCTCATTAGAGAACTCATCGGTTGTGCCTTCCAAAGGTGTTTGGACGTTAACTACCAACTTGTCACAAAACATGAAGTATACCGCAGACTGAAAAAAGAAGTTGGAATTATAAATAGAGTATCCTATGTCTATTGTACATGCATATTTAACTGTGTAATTTTTTACTGCTTCTCTGAGCTCTAAAGGATTCAAACTTTACATTACATCAACTACGGTGAACTATCGTGCCACAATTTGCAATGGACAAAA
>JAOXYC010194687.1:0-12003 GCA_028565715.1 Phoronis pallida
AATCCTTGGCAACTTTTCTGAATTAATTTATTTGTAGAATCATAAAATCTTTGAAATGTGTTTGACAAGTTGTTTTTATTTTATTCATTTCATGACTGCTAACTGGGAGGAAATTTGTCAGCTTTCAAGATCATTAGTTTGAATTATTATTATAATAATGGGTTTGAGTAGTAGAATGGGCGTGGTAAATTTAGTGAATGTTATTGAATAATTTGTTTTTTCAGAAAAAAGTATTAAGATTTAACATAGTTTTGTTGATTGCAGGCTTGCCCTATCGGCCCTGAGGCTAATATTCTCCACCCCTGTGCTGAACAATGTAAAAGATTATTGTTACACGAACCAATCTTGGCCATCGATGATGTTCAAGTTTTGAAAGCAACTTCATACAAAGGCTGGAAGGTAGGAATGTATCTGTAATAGAATTGTAATGTTGAATATGTTATGCCAAAAAACGCTTATGACATTGTTGTAATTGGAAAGTGATGATTTTTTTTTCTGAAATAACTGAAGTATTCTTTCTTCACAAGTTGGTTTATTTGCCTAAAGAATCAACTTTTTCTAAATGCTGCATGAATAATGATTCTTAATTATATAAAGCAATTCAGAAATTTTTGTGATGAGAGAAACATAAGAATCCAGCATACGCTAAGTTGCTAGACTCTTGTCATGTCTCCAGAGAGTGTACCGCTACATGATAGTCTACTAAACAAATCCAAACCATTGTAGACAAAGCAGATCGACATGGTGTTTCCAGTCTCAGAGGGTCCAGGAGGCCTGGTGAAAGCCCTGGACAGGATCTGCACAGAGGCCGAGGCGGCGGCTAACGGTGGCTACACATTGATTCTACTCTCTGACAGGAAGGCTGACAGGGACTTTGTACCCGTCAGGTAATTCTATCATTGAGTATCCAGTTTTGCTATTTCTTGAAGTTTCTTTTACAGAAAGCAAAGATTGTCTTGCTTTTTAGCAGTTGGTAATTTTGAAATATGTTCTGTAATATATTTCAACTCAAATATTCCATCTTAGTAGAGGCAGAGACCGTATATATAGAGACTAGAAACTCTACAATGTTGCCGTGTAAAAAAGCGTGCACGCGAGTTTTGCTTACAGCAGACGGGGCGCTACTAGCGGTACCTATTGGACATTGAGTAATTTCTTAGCCGTAAGCAGGAAACACAGGGAGATCGGGCAACTTTGAGCTGCGATAACTTCCGAAATAATTGACGAAATATTGCTGTAATGGCAATTATTTGCTAAGTCAAGTACAAAGATAAGTAAAATCGACACATACAATTGAACAGACAAGAATTAAAAATTGACGCACGCAATAATTATAAGAGTTTTCCGTCTTATCAATTATAAGGTCTTTGGTAGAAGATAGGTAACGATGTGAAAATATTTGAAATGTTTTTGTATTACAGCAATGGATATGAAATGGACAACTTAAACTCTGATCATTTTAAAAGTCATGACAATTCCTTTTACTCTCACTATTCATGACACATGTCAATCATTTCATTTCAGCGCCCTCCTTGCTCTCGGTGCCACCCACCATCACCTCATCCGTAACAAGCTGAGGATGAAGGTGGGCTTGATTGTGGAGACGGGCGAGGCTAGAGAAGTGCACCACTTCTGCGTGTTGCTAGGTTACGGAGCCGACGCTGTCTGTCCGTACATGGTGTTTGAGACGACAAGTCGCCTGAGACAGTTTGGAACCCTGGAGAAACCCTTCTCTGATGATGAAGTGTTTGTGAATTATATGGCTGCATGTGCACGTGGTATCTCTAAAGTCATGGCTAAGATGGGCATCTCCACTCTTCACAGTTATAAGGTATGGTTTATACTTAATGTGCTATGTCTTGATGGTTCATATATCTGAGCCACCTTAGAAAATTATTCTTTTTTTAAGGGTTTTTCCCCATTTTGTAAAAATCCTATTTTCAACATTACTTTTATTTGAATTGTGTCATAATAAATTGATTTATATCATTTTCCTACACCATTTTTACTTTTGCAACTGAGCAGGTAAATACAATTGCCATTATATAATTAGACATTCAAAGTGAGAAAAAATAAATTTTATTGAATGATTGAAAAAACTGAAGAATATTACATAATTTATTTGTAAATAGGGTGCCCAGATCTTCGAGGCTGTTGGACTGAGTCAGGATGTGATTGACAAGTGCTTTGTGGGCACTGCCTCACGTCTTGGAGGCTGCACATTTACTGAACTTGCGAGAGAGGTGGGTCATACGTCTGTTCTCATTGAATGATATTTGTCAAACATTTTGTGTCACTAAATCATGTCCAATTCTTTTGAATTTGATGAGTAAACATATGCTTCATCATGAACTAATAATTTTTCAACCTGGCTAATGAAGTGTTGGTTTCACCGATTTGAAAAACAAGAAAGCTTTAGATCTTCAATGTCTTTGCTTAGGTTCATATGGTTTTAAAGATAATTTCTATAGGCCCCACACTTTTCTGTTACTTTTAAGAAAATATCAAATCTATTTCTCAACATAAAAGTCAACTAAAGTGATCTTACCTTCTAGGCCCTGGCTCGTCACTACTTTGCCTACAGGCGTTCTGTAGGTGACCAGTACGCTGGCAACAACCCAGGATTCTATCATTGGCGTCTTGGTGGTGAGAAACATATGAATGATCCAGAGACCATCGGCTTCTTGCAGGTAACATGATGAATTCAATCGGCTCCACTTTGGCTAATACACGCTCAAGTCAGCCACAAAATGTTTTTGTCATTTGAAGTGGTCAACTATCAAAAACAGACTAGTTTTCATTTGCTTTTGAAAACCTTCTAAATAATTTGAAGAACATAAAAGATATTTCCTGCTTCTAATATGTCCAATTTCTACCACATTGTTTGATTTAAGGATGCCAGTCGCACTAAGAATACGAATGCTTACACCAAGTTTGTGGAGTCGGCCAATGAGAGTGCTAAGGCGTGCACGTTACGTGGACAACTGGATTTCATATTCAACGAGACGGCCATTGATATATCTGAAGTAGAACCAGCTGCTGAGATTGTAAAGCGTTTTGCTACAGGTAACATATGGTTTATAAGTCCCATTTCAACATTGTGAAACTGTCCCATCATTACCTTATTTTTACCAAAAGTAAAACACCAGAGTCTGGTATCTTCACAAATAATGAAATAAGTTATTACAATTTAATCTTCCTGATCTTCATTTGGATACATTACAGATGGAATTATGACATCAACGTAATGGTTGGATTTAACCCAACAGTGGGTGGTTTGGCTAAAATGGAAATGCCTTCCCTGTCCCCATACCTTTTAGTGGGAATACCCTTCATTTGTGTTTTTGGAATGATGCGGTTTAAGCCCTCTTCAAGCTTCATTCTTATGTTGTGTTACAGGAGCCATGAGTTTTGGTAGTATCTCCATTGAGGCCCACACAGCATTAGCTAAGGCCATGAACAGCGTGGGTGCCAAGTCTAATACGGGAGAAGGTGGGGAGAAACCTGACCGTTATCTACCAACCAAAGACCCATTGAATAATGTGCGCTCAGCTATTAAACAGGTGGGCTATTTAAACTTTTTGTATTTATTTTGCTCTTTTTAAAACGTGTCATAACATGTTAGGGTTGGTTGTTTCTTTCACTTTGCTGAATTGTCAGAGAACATTTGCTGGAAATATTGATGTGGTATTCGTGGGCCAGATCTTCCTAAGTCATGGTTCCCAGTTTTTGGTCAAATCTTAAACAATTGTGCTTTGTCCTTATGTGTTGATGCTTGAAACAGATTTGCTTGTTCGCAATTTTGAAATATGCCTTGTGGTTTAACCAAGTTGAAAATGGCTTAATGGCTTTTTACGGTATGCTTTGACCTTTGAGCATTGATATACAGCAAACTATTCTCTGGCAGCCTTAAATTTATATACCAAATCTCATCTAATTTTAACCATTCAATCGTGCATTAAATGATAAAAGTGTGACAGTAAAATTGAGGAATTTCAATAATTTTTACAAGCTTATAAATTTGTTTCTCATGACTATTAACTGTGTAATTCTTCCTCATTTTTCAATGGTGATGTTTACTCTCTTGAAAGTTCTCGTGCAATAACCACACAATGCTTAAAACAAAATGGCCGCCACATACATTGTACTGTCTGTAACATCTCTGCCTATGTATCGCCCTGCCCATGTCATGTGGACATGCACATAATGCTAGTTTCTTTCCAGAACAAAGTTTGTGTCAAACAATCGTGGAGCACGATGCGGCTGGCTGTCACAGCACGTTCCTGTCAGCCCCTCGGCTTTGGATTCATTTAATAAGTAGACATGACCTGATTAGCGTTAGTGGTATTTGTACCTCCTTTACAGGAGATCTATTTTTAATAGGTGTCAATGTTTTTGTAAAACAAAATAATTTTTTTGGCTAAATTTTTTTTAATCCCTTTATGTCCTGCCAAAAATTGTAACTGAGTTTTTTCCTGTTGAATTCCAATTCTGTTCTGCGAGCAATTTTGGTGGTAGTTTCTTATATGTGTATTAGGGGGGCTGTTCAGCAAAGGGCACAAACTTGACTTGGACATGTGAAAAATATGAAAGCCCCTTAATTTTACTTTTTGAAATGATGTGTTTGTTGGCATTTGAAAATTAAAGTTAAAATCAACTTTGGGTTTCTTTTGATGAACAGTTCATGACTTAAAATCTCACAAATATTTTGGACTAAACAATTGTAAAAGCCACCAACTTGTAGTTGATCACTTAGGGAACTTGAACATGATGTATGGTTCCACATTTGTTTGGAACAAAGTCATAGTGAGTAAAATGACACAAAATTTTTGTAATGTACTAAACAATAAGATAATTTTAATATCCTTATTTAAGAAAACGTTCATTGATTTTATTTATTTGGCAATTATGAAGTCTCATATTAGATGCGTTCGTACTTAGTCATGAACATAATTGTTCTTAACAAGTTTTTAAAGAGTTCTCATTCTTGACAGGTTGCTAGTGGACGGTTTGGCGTTACAAGTGCCTATTTGGCAAATGCTGATGATCTCCAGATCAAGATGGCGCAGGGGGCAAAACCAGGTGAAGGTGGTGAACTTCCTGGATACAAAGTGACCAAGGAGATTGCCAAGACGAGAAACTCAATTCCTGGAGTGGGGTTGATTAGCCCTCCCCCACACCACGACATCTACTCCATCGAGGACTTGGCCCAGCTGATCTATGATCTAAAGTGTGCTAACCCTGTAGCAAGGATCAGTGTTAAACTGGTGTCAGAGGTCGGTGTGGGGATAGTGGCTGCAGGTGTGGCTAAGGTGAGACTTATTTCTGTATAGCCTGGCAAAAAAGCTTCAACAGAACATCTCAACATTATTGTATTACTGACTGACAGGGTGGGATTGGTTTACTTAAATGACAACTTCCCAGAAGCACATTTAAGATTTGCAGCACACATTTATCATCACAAGAACCTGCTAACCCATTGGTGTACTGTAGAGCTAATATACTTGTTTGAAGTCAGACTTATAAGAAAATAAAAGATCACTGCATGCAGACATTCCTTTAAACTGGTGTCTTACCTTAAAACAAATTTAAAGCTATGAATGTTTCCTTTCAGGGTAAAGCCGAACACATCACCATCTCTGGACACGATGGTGGTACCGGGGCCAGCAGCTGGACAGGCATCAAGAATGCAGGTCTCCCCTGGGAGTTGGGAATCTCAGAGACTCACCAGACCTTAGTCATGAATGACTTGCGTTCAAGGATAGTCCTGCAGGCTGATGGACAGATCAGAACTGGTGAGTGGTTACTAGTCAAAGGTTAAACCCATGGTGTCTTTCAGGACTGCCATTCAAATCACGTTAATTTGTATGCAGGCTTATAGACAAATGTGGTCAAAGCAAATAAAAACGATTACTGGCAGTAAGCTGTTTTCTGAAGTGATCCACAATAATTTGTTAAAAGAAAATCATTTATAGACAGTTTTGCCAAAAAATATCAGGAAGGTCATTTTGCATTTCCCAAATAATTCTGTTTTTGAGGTATCAATTGACAAAAAAGATGACATCATTTTGATTCATCCATTATGCCATTGAGCTGATCAAACTTTTTAATAACCCTAATTTTTGTTCAATATCAACTATTTTTTGCATTTAGGTCGAGATGTGTGTATAGCAGCTATGTTGGGGGCAGATGAGTTTGGATTCTCCACAGCACCATTAATAGTGCTGGGTTGTACAATGATGAGGAAGTGTCACTTAAATACATGTCCTGTAGGGGTCGCCACTCAGGTATGAGTTCTACAGCATTGTTAAATAAAATGTTTTGGTAAACATAGAAAGTTTTGTGCCTTCTCTCCTTTGTCTAATATTTATTGTATTATACATTGGGGTCTTAGTGTCCTATGCAATAACTGGGTAAATTTAAAGGTGTTAGGCCATGGAGATCTCATCAGTCATCATTTCTAAGGAATCATGATAGGTTTAATGTTCACATTGCTGTGCTTTTTCATGCAGTCTGCTTACAGAGAAACAGTGCCCTGACTTGTCCAAATAAAGTGAGGTTTCCAGGTTGGCTGGCCCATTACTAAACACCAATAAGTGCCACAATTCAACTAGTGCATCAAACTTATTTTATAATTTAGTATTGTCTTTACAGGACCCTGTTTTGAGGAAGAAGTTTGCTGGACAACCAGAACATGTGGTCAACTTCCTGTTTATGCTGGCTGAAGAGGTGCCATTCTTTGTTTATTTTTATTTGGCGTCATCATGTAGTCATTTGAAGCTGCATTTATATAGTCCTACAATTCATACAGTCACGTAATTCATCACCAAGTTGAAATTGTGTTACCTTTATTTAAAACTTACAAAATAAGTGAAACTAAATAAAAATAAAATTTAGCAGCAAAGAGATGTTTTGATAAGAATTTCAGAGTTATTGAACTTATTTCATGAAGTCAATTCAATGTGCTCATAGCCTTCCCTCCATTTTAGGACTAAATTTCAGTTTTGAAAGATATTTTAAATGCCTGTTGTTTTTGCAGATTCGCTCGTTCATGGCCAAGATGGGCTTCCGTACCTTCCAAGAAATGATTGGCAGAACTGATAAACTGAAGCCAAAACCCGATGCTGAGAACCTAAAAGCCAACTTGTTGAGCTTTGATAAAATCCTGAAGAATGCCCTGGAGTTCAGACCCGATTGCAACATTGTTGGAGGAACTGTTCCACAGGAGTTTGCAATGGAGAAACGCATTGTATGTTTGTTTTTGAAAATTATTCAAAAGATTTGATGTTTTTATCATGTTATTTTATTAGATTAATTTTCATTATACATTTGAAGATTTTTTCTTTTTATTTTTCCAGAGAAGGAAGGAAATATTCAGTATAAAAAATGGCTTTTATACCTTACTTTTCTGTTTATAATTAACAGGGTCATGATATTTCGTAATTTTCCCAAAGTAATGCACTTCTTCTTTCATTGCCAGGACAACAAGCTGATAGAGCAGTCGATGGAGGTATTGGAGAAGAAAGCCAAAGATGTACATATTAATATGACAATCACTAATGAAGACCGAGTATTTGGGGCCACCCTCAGTTATGAAATCTCAAAGTAAGATTTAAGTCTAGCAAAATATAGGTTATATGCACATTTTTAGCTAGATATATGTGTTGTGAACTTACAATTTGATACTTTCTCTGTTCTCACCAAGTTATGGACTTACATTTTTCTCTGTAATATATTGAGGTTTAAATTTATTTAAAATCCAAATTATTTGTATACAAATTTCTTGCATTGCATGTAATCAGCCTGTTAGACTTTTGATAATTTACCTTTGATTTTTTTTCTGCTACTTTGATGAAAATTGTATGAAATCCAATTTGATATGATTACAGGCGTTATGTAGAGGAGGGCCTACCAGCCAAGTCCATCAACATTCACTTGACCGGGTCAGCAGGTCAGGCATTCTGTGCTTTCCTGGCTAAGGGAGTGTATGTAGAGTTGGAAGGCGATGCTAATGATTACGTTGGAAAGGTAAGGCATTCTTGTCCATGGTCTCTGTAATAAAAGCATGGCTTTTATCTACTGTTGAAATCATTTGCGGCCTTTCGATATTCAGCATACACTGAACACATGTGTGAGAACTCTTGCTCATTCACATGCTCACTGTATATTTTGACAGTAAAATAAAATAAATTTAATATTCTGACTCTTGGTTGATGGTTACTCTGCAAAAAACATTTGACAATTGTGGTTGTTCTAATATTTACCAGATAATAAAAATTTATTTACCAGATTATTTAATTATTTATTTTTAGGGCTTGTCAGGTGGTGAAATAGTCATCTATCCACCAAAGATCAGTCCAGTTTCAGAAGACTCTGTCATGAACATCATTGTTGGCAATGTGTGTCTGTACGGTGCAACGAGTGGCAAGGCATTCTTCCGGGGTCAATCAGCTGAGAGGTTCTGTGTGCGCAACTCTGGAGCGACGGCTGTTGTTGAGGTTTGGGCTTACATTAGTTCAAGTAAGAAAAGGAAAGTTTTTTTGTTGAAGGTCACATTTCGTGAAAAGAAGCGTTAAACCCTTTTCAGTGATATGTGAATTTATTTGTTAAAATTTGTAAAATCTACCAACACGCAGATTGAATAGGAAGATTGTTAACCATAGCGCATGTGTCATTAACATGATTGAACCAACTCACATTGCAGGGTGTTGGTGATCATGGTTGTGAATACATGACTGGTGGTCGTGTTGTCATCCTGGGCAGGACTGGAAGGAACTTTGCAGCTGGCATGTCTGGAGGTTTTGCTTACTGTTTGGATGAGTGAGTTCATTAAAGTTTCGCACTGATTTATTTTAATAATTGCAAATTACAAAGAATAAGAGAACAATTAAAACGCAAGACTTTTGAATCTGGTTTATTGAAATACGTGACGAGTTTCAATCGAAAGTGTTCGACTTCATGATCACAATGCCGCCAAAATTATGGCTAACTCAAAGGAATGAAATATCACATGGCCCTATTCACAGGATTGTTAAACATTCTTGAAGCACAATGTTTGGACTATTATGCTTTCTATGTAATATCGGAAGAGAAGGTGATTGTGCCATGAGAAAAGATGATATTAGTGGTTTGTGAAGCAGATTGATGATCTGAGAAGCTTATTGATATTTGTGAATCCAATGGTTTCTTTCCACTGAACTTAGGCCCTACCTATGAGTGTGCCTTTCATAACATCCTATATTTTTCTACTACAGAGACAAAACATTTCATAGCCGCTGCAACATGGAGACAGTGGACTTGGAGCCCATCACATCCACGGAAGATCTAAAGTTTGTTGGTGATTTATTGAAGGAATTTGTGGAGAAAACTGGATCAGTAGTTGCCAAGAAGCTGGTTGACTCCTGGCCCCAATCAGCACAACAATTCACAAAGGTTATTTACTTTTAATGAATAATCCTAATTTGGAATTAATTTTAGATATTTTGGTACTGTGATTTCACCATCTTCATCAGCCACTCTAAAGCTGTTTTCAATAGTTATATCTAAGCCAGAACTGTCCTCAGCTGGTTGGTTGCCTAATTTGGCATATTCTTGTGGTATCGCCGAAGCTGTTATATCATCTCCACCAAATAAGATTCCTTTTCAGCTTCATTTTTACTGCATAATGTAGGATATCTAAATTGGTTTTATATTTACACAAACTTTTTAGTGTTTTATTCTTATGTTTTGGAAATGGTCTTTTTTAAGGACTTCTTCTCGCGAAATATACTTCGATATTGTAACATTTACAGGTTTTCCCCAAAGAATACCGGCGGGCTCTCGCAGATATGGAGAAAGAAACTTCTGCGGAACCCACAGAGGCAGGCAACGACTTTAAAGAAGACTTAGTGAATGTTTCAGAGATTCAGTCTTCGGTGAGTTTCTGTTTTGAAGGTTTAAAATCAATTTATTTAATCTCCTTATCTTGCTTCAAATTTACCCGTTAAAGAATTCTAGTTAATTTTGGGTATTGGTATTGGATTCGTCATATGCAGAGGCCTTTAATTGCTCACATCAAACGCTTTAAGCTCTGCAAATCTCATTTTATTAACTAAAGATACAATATCCCAACCATCAACTCCACAACACGCTTCCGCCAAAATGGTCATATGGCTATGACACCAGAAAAACTCAGATATCCCCGTTATCAAAGTAAGGACAAAATATGGTGCCTCGTTTGTGCCATGGGCCAACTAACACTGACAGTGATCATTATACTGAAATGTGTTTGCTCTGTAGCATCCAACTATGTATGTTTTATTTCTGTCTTTTATGTAGATATTGGAATTAATAAAGGTATTTATTTATTTATTTGATTTTAAATTATCATTTATTTTATTTGCAAAGTTTGTATTATTTATACTCATCCATTTTGATGTTAGATTTTATTCTAAAATGTGCATTAGAATGAATGAAGTCCCATGCATTAACGATGTCTTGTTATTTGATTTCAGCCAAAGAAAAAGAGAAAGGTTGTGAAACCAGCAATCAAAGATGTTGAAGATATTGTTCCGGATGACATAAAACCAACACCTACTATTGAGAAACTTGATAAGCTGAGGTACATTAGTGTTTTTATTGTTCTCAATATTTTGACATTAGATATATTGTCACGCACCTTATGTGACTTTTGAGTATCCACATTTTTACATGTGATCGCTTATTGATGTCATCCTGGTGGTCGTTCGTCTGGCATAGGTCCATTCTTTTCAAGGGATTTTGACGAAACTTAGTACACATTCTCTAGGTGATGATAGGCCAGAATGTTAAGGTTTTTAGGACAATAGGTCAACCCTAGCTCTTCTTGAATGAAGGGTTTCGGGAAGACACACCAACCCTTTCCCCCTGTTCTTGGTGATTATGTGCCTATAAACATAGATGCTGTTTGGTGTTCCCTGCTCCAACCTTTGTCCAGTGATGTCTGATTTCTGTTGATTTTCATTCCCTCAATGACACATCTTTGTAGCGTTGGTCTAGTTTTAATTGGGCAGGCTTCAACATAGTGTATTCAAACTGTTTTGTTGGATTTCTTTCATTCCGTTTACTTATCTCATCACCTCACCACCAGGGCCAGAGATGACTACTTGAAATGACAACTCTCCACCTTAACCAACTTAAGGAATGGGAACATCACAATTATGTCTGATAGCAATGCAAGGCTACTCTTTTATTTTGAACCATAAAGTGTTGCTTCAAATAATGTTTTTTTTTAAATTTCAGGGGGTTTGTGAAGTACACGCGGTCAAACAATCAATACCGAGATGCAGAGTCTCGCATGAAAGACTGGAATGAGATCTTTAACCATGGCGAGGTGAAGAAAGGACTGCAGAAACAGGCTGCAAGGTAAATGACTGACTTCTTCTAGAGCCCTGCGTCAAAGATGACAAATGTCTAGTATCACCAGAATGTTCTCCTCTCAGTTCCAAAAAATAACTGATGGCATCACTCGCTTCACTAGAGTCCTCTATCCTGATGGCTAGTACAGATTTGATTGAAGCCAGAAAATTTCCTTCTTACAGCCTTGATATTTTATTTGATAACTTGATGTTATTTCAGGTGTATGGACTGTGGTGTACCGTTCTGTATGTCTGACAGTGGATGTCCTCTCGGCAACATTATTCCAAAGTGGAATGAACTCGTCTATGAGGTAAAGTCGACTATATTACTGAGTTTTAACATTTCCAGCAGGAGAAGTTTGCACTTCTCGTGAATCATCTTCATATTATACCGACTAGTTTGTAAATACACTAAAGAATTGCCAAATGTTTCTAACATCATATTTCTATATCTATCATCACCTGCAAATTTTTACTAAAACTTAAGATGTACCTTTCAGATTTATTCTTTAAAAGTTATCATTAAGATGTTCACAATCTGTCACATGTCGTGACTATTACTTTATATTTTGTAGAACAATTGGAGGGAGGCACTGAACGTACTCCTACAGACAAACAACTTCCCAGA
>JAOXYC010194798.1:0-11997 GCA_028565715.1 Phoronis pallida
GCTTGACCTAATTCCTATCCAATCGGATAATCTCGGTAATCTCCGGAAGTCTGGGACTTCTGCAGCAGCGAAAAACGCCGGGCTGGGGGTCAGTGATCGATGTCTTGCAGTATCTCGGCAATTTTAAGTTTTACCATTCAAACATATTTTTCAAAAGTTCTAAACTTTGAACGCAGTTAAAAATATCAAACATCCTCAGTGCGTCGTAATTTTTTGCCGTTATCATTTTTTTCAAGATTATTTTCATTTTTAGGTTCGGCATTATAGACCTGAGACGAGGATAGAGGGATAGGCAACTTCTAGTCAGTTTTCAGCCTTTTCAGCTGAAAGGAGGCTGACTCCGGGTTGGGTTGACTAGTCGGGAAAATATCACAAAAATACTATTTACACGACTAGAATATTCCACGCACATTGGGCGTTTGTTTTGACGTCAGATCTAGCCGAGTAAATGTGAATATATTGCGTTTCATAAAACTTTCATTCCACTAGATCTGACGTTACACCGAACGCCAAAATAGAAGTGACAACTTGTGTGTGTTGGCAAATAGTTGGTGAGCGGTGCATAGACGGGCGAAAGCAACTCCACGGCAACCCGGAGTCAGCCTCCTTTCATGGAAAGTAGTTTCTTGCTTATCCCTTTATCCTCGTCTCAGATTAGACATAGATCTCTGTTAATCACTATTTTATTTTTGCCATGCTTTCAAAATTCTTCCGTTTTTTATTTATTTTAAAGGAACCCAAAATACTTCCGAAACCTTTTTACAAAACGGCGTTTGTTTAACTTAAAGATGCTATCTCCTGAGGATAAGGTCGAAATTCAAACTGATCAACTCAAAGATGTTGTGTGTGAGTCCTTTGATGAATATAATTAACCTGCATCTGAGTAAAAACATTCAAAAAATCGGTAAAGGGGTAAATTTGAGATTTTTTTATCCGATAAAAACCCTCTATGTAGAGAAATTTACCGCAACGTTTTAAGATAATAAGCTCTCAAATCACCCTTTCAAGACTGATATTTTTGAATTTCTTAACTCAGATGCAGGTTAATTATATTTATCAAAGGACTCGTACACACAATTTCTAGTTGATTTGAATTTTGGCCCCGTATCCTCACCAAGAACAAGGGCCGGACAGCATCATTAAAACGCCCATACACTGAGTTTTTTTAAAACTAAACAGGCGTGTTTTCAGAATACAGTGGCGTAAGGTCGAAAAAACGTTTTTACTGTGAGTGCGGAATCTGATTGAAAAAATCGGAAGATTTTGACACTGAAACTCTGGACACTGGTTCCGTATCTGTTTCTGTGGTGTATCATCGTCGACGTCCAAACCCGGGCGTCCATTCTTTCTGAGTGTGCACAGATCGATGGGAGGGAGTAAGTTATAGGTGCGCGCCGCGCGGACCTCTGTTGGTTTTTGTTTTGAATATTTTATGCCCGGATTTTATGCAGTTTTCTGAATACTGAAATCTCATTCTTCTATACTTTACTCAACGAAAATAAAAGTAATTGACGACATACATATTTCATTAAAAGGTTTAAACGGACTTTAGTGTGTTGTTCATGTCCTCCTCACATCACTTACGGTTTTGACTCAGTGAAATTGGTGTGATACATTGTGAAAAGCCAATGAGGTATTTGAGATTGAGGTTGACGATAATGGATGACTGACCCGGGCCTTAGAGATAGAGCACAGAATACGTTTGTAGAGTTTTTATATAAAAGATGTATTTTTGAACATAAAATACCCAAAGAAAAAATTTAAATCCTAACATTATCACGGAAACCATTGAAAAAGCTGTAGTGACGTGATACTGGCACTGGAAGCCCGGACTGGAAGGCGGCATCTAAAAGAATCCTACAACGGGCCGGGTAGTACAACTTCCGTGCTCCGCCAAACGCCAATGACGAAATGAGAAAACATGTTAGGTGATATAGATATGCTTGTCTCTTGTGATGACTAGACACTAGACAGTCAGTAGGCTACACTTGAAGTCTTTACAGATCGATTAGTAGATTGGCCGTCCAGAGGTCCGAATCGAGAGGTGGGCACTTATATTGACAAGTATTTTTCTAAAGATTCAGTTGAATTAAAGATGCATAAGCCTTATCCGTGACCATAAAAATAATAAATGAAAGTGAAACTTGCACATTTAGAACTGCATGCACAGTACTTGAAAGATGGTTTCGGAAAGTGAAATTTAATTTGAATGTTTTCTCCTGGATTCCTTTTAGAATCTAAAATAACTAATGTTGGGATAACACAAGTTAAAATCTGATCTGTTATAATTAAAAGTAGAGTCAATTTTGCAACTATCAATTTTTGTAGAAGTATTTGCTGCAAGTGTCTTAGTTTTTATGATAAGGGTACAATACGTACCACTGATTTTCATTGTAGTTGAATTGTGATGAAAAACACAGAAACATTCTGTCGTTTCTGTCTTTTCAATCCTATTGATAAAGTTTATCCGGGTATTATTTATCAGTTAAGGCCAGTCAAAAGCATATTTAATTGTACGGTTATTAGTGATTTTAATGGTCATAAATACGGCATATGCATCTGACAATAATGAAAAAGATCATCTTGTCGACAACAAAATATGAAACCGGCGCCAATGAAGTTAATATTTTTTTATTTTTGTCGCCCCTACTCAGTTCTTTCTGAGAGTTCCATAGAAATGTTGCTTTTTGAATCAGTAGATATAGCACATGCATCCGGGACATGCATTTAAGTTGAGACGGTACGTACTCTCTGTACCCAGAAAGATCAAAATATGCATTATGTTATGTTTGCGTTGGTGTGAAATCAAAAAGTATATACAAATAGAGGATTTTTAATGACATTTTGTCCGGCCGACGTTGACCAAAATTAGTGACCGCATTTTTAAATATCTATCTAAAAGATGAAGAATGCTAAAACATGTAAATTGTCACAAGTAAGAATACACTAGATGATTTCCAATGACATTTCAGGATGTTTTTTTATCCTCCCGACATGGATCAGTGAATTGACTATGTCCCCCGTTGACCGTACCTTAGTTACCTCAGTATATAGGTCGTATTTGCTCGACCGCATTGCCTGATATTGTCAATGAAGGCATACCCCGGGAGGCATACATGTATTGTCATCGATATAATCTTTGTTTATTTTACCCGGGTTTTATCAATCAATAAATACTATAACTAGGCGGCGCTGTGTTAAGTTACAAGTTTGGTAGGGCTACATACATGCCTTAACAGTTTTGTGACAGGTAGGCTTTAGACGGTAGACAAGTGCCCCGGGGACAATTGACTTTCAACTTCGCACCAAACACAATGTGGCCATGGTACATGACATGTCCGGTGGTGATGATGACGTACGTTGCTGCTATAAAAGATAACGTACAGGTGATCGCATGAATGAATTTGTGGGCCTGTGATATAAATGGTTGGTAATGGCATACGACTACAGTGAAAAGTTAAAGGAGCCGAAGATATGTCGTATATTCTTCTCCTCACCCTTCAATGGAATGGAAGGCGAACGAGAAGAACTGACGAAAAGGTACTGGCCACAGATTCATCATCTATGTGAGTACTTTTAACCTAGAGGATGAACTATAACTCTAAAGCTCGATTGTCGGGCCTACGTCCGTATAACAATGTAATATATGTATTGTTGATCGTAGGTCAAGAGGTCATCTATAGCTAGACGAGTGACTGATCTCTATTCATTGTCAGTGTGATGCCGTTAGACCCACCTGGGTTAATACCCGGGGTTAATACCATGTTTGAATAAGTCGCACAATAAAACATTGAATATGGCGATGATTACGGTCTCGTGTGCACGCCGTATTGAATGATGACGTAAATACATTGTTTCATGCCTGTCTTTTTTGAAAATGTCTGTCACAAATCTGAAAAAAGCAACTTTTTTGATTCATAGTTGGTACAAACATGTTATTTTGACTGTGTTTTAATATGAGGTGGGTTATTTGACCTCAACTTGAATCGGATGAACTACTTTAAGTCGGCTAAAGCCTCGTTAAAATACTTAATCCGATTCAAGTTTCGGTCAAATAACCCACCACATATCAAAATACGAGCAAAATAATCTTACTCTACAAAGTAGCTAAAGAGGAATTCCCCACAATCCCCCATTATTATTAACTCAGGTGGGTCTACATCACACAACAACATTTCGTGACACCATTCTAGGAAGCGGTATGAAATGTTACTGCTTCCCAGCATGATAATAGTTATATCTATTCACAGTGTGTGCAACCCTGTCTGTTATTTTGCAAACTTGGCTTTGCTGCACACGACGATTTTATTCAATTTTCTTTGTAAATTTATGATTTTGATAACACTAGATGTTCAATCAAAGAAACAGAGCCCGTGTATAGAAAACTCATTTCAGTAAATTACGCTTTCATTTCAAAAACCGAAGAACTCTTATGACACAAAAAACAATCTTTGCATTGAAACACCACAACTGTTAGTGTCTTTTTGTCTAAATTTATCTGATCTGAGTGCGTATAAAAAAAAGATCGAAAAACAAGCAATATTGACCCTTTTCAAGGTAACTCAAAAGGCTTACAGTTTGTAGCAGTTGACATGAGATGGGGTATCACCAAGGAGTCTGCAGACAACGCGCAGGTAGTCACTATATGTCTGAGGGAGTTAGACCGATCAGACATGTTCGTGGGATTCTTTGGACAGGTGAGTAAATCAAGGAATTTAAAGACACTCTTGCAGTCGTTGATTCATTATAGTAAAAATGTAAGCCCTGCAAACAATCCAGTTCAACCCATCCCATAAAGTATGTTTACAAAAACATTCAGCACCTCCCTGGCACAAAATCCCTCACAGCTAGGAACATGTGCAACCCGGACAACAAGGGGCGGGCGGCAAAACGTTTAACCAGTATTTCCCAGTGAGTATTTTCGTATTTTTCAAAATTGATATTAAACAAAATTTCATGACCGGAAATTTCAGCGTTACGGTTGGCACGGCGCAGAAGACGAAGCGTTACAACAAAATTTCAGCAACGCCATCGGACGATACCCATGGCTCGGAAACTACCAGGATAGGAGTGTGACGGAACTAGAGTTCTTACATGGCCATCTTAACAACCCAGGGAAACTCCCGGCATGCATCGCTTTCAGGGATAAGGTAAGTCCTTTTCTTCTTAGAGATAATTTGTTTTTTCTAGAATAACACTTACCAACCGAAATAGTTGCATACGTTGGAAGCCCCGGTGATTCTCACAATGAATGAGAATTAAATACAACCTATTTTGGATGAGACTTTGAAAACCCGTAGAACGTCAGCCTCGTCAGAGTGACATTTTGTGTTCTCCTTGTTTCAGAAATGGGATGATGAGAAAAGAAAAGTGGCGGAAGATGCCGGAAACAAAAGAGGAATATACAAGTACTCTTCGGAAAGTGATACTGCGACGTCACGAATGGATGACTTGAAGACACGCGTAAAGGAGACGGAAGAAAAGGTTAGCTGGAAAATGCGATTTTGGGTTCACGTTCCTTGAGATTCCTGACATTGAGTTACGGTTCACTTTTCAGACAACAAATAATCGCACCTTACATGTCTGCAAAAATCCGGCCGCAAGTGAATTTAAATAAATTCTAAACAAATTTACTTTTTTAATTTCAGATGATTGGCCTTGACCTGAGTTACCAAACGCCGAAACAGGTATTTATACATCATCAAATGTACATAGACCTCTCGTGCTGTGTTTACATTGCTTTCATCTGGTAAAACTCTTCTTTGCTGGTCAACACCAGTTTCTTTTAGTCATGACTTGGTCTTTTATCCAGAAACATAATGTCGTCCATCCCAAAGAGGATTCGGTAGCACTTCGGGAGACTTTCAGAAACGAGTTGTCTTGTTGAACCCTCATAAAGGGCCGATAAACTAGTAATGTCCTAAGGCATGTAAGAATTGCTTGTTCTCGGTGAGTTTTTGGATGACAAAATGGCGCAGATCTAATTGTCGTGTTGCAGTCGGAACACCGTTGGAGTATGCCTGTGTCTGGCCTCGATTGGGTCTGTCGCTGACGTTATCGATGACGAATACTTGTTGAATCCATATAGTCAACTCTTTTCAGTTTTGTAATTACCGGACTCTTTACGTTTCGATGAAATAGATTGTTCATTCTCTCCCAATATACATGTAGGAAATTGTTCACTTACTGGGTGAGGGTTCTTTTTGATGGTTGGTCAGACGTTTCTGCCCGGCTACACCGGGCTTTTATCTGACCGTCAAAAAGAACCCTCACCCAGTTAAGTGAACTGCTTTACGTCTAATAAACAATTATCATATGCAGGGAGCAAAATTCATGTTTGACTGCATATGGAAACATCTGACTCAAGTTCTGCTGGCGGAACCTGATACAAAGTTATCTGAGAGGCAGATTGAGAAGACGCTTCACTCAGCCTTTATGACAAAACTGTGCAATCATTATGTAGGAGGGGACCAATACATGACGTCATTAAATGATCACGTCAAATCAGGTACATTGGTGTGATTGAGCAGCAGTCATTCTCTCAAACACGTGTTGTAAGAAACACTATGTTGATGTGGCTATTTGCCTCAGGTTCTTCTCACGTCGTTCTGAACAAGCTCGTTCGAATAATCAGAATATATCGGGTGGCCCAAAACACGTTCCCATCCATGATCAGACCAAATTTTCAACGTGTCAGAATGTTCAGTTTAGGAGATTTGAGGCTATAAATTTGGGAACGTTTTTTTAGGCCACCCGATATATGTTATTTTATGGCTTGCGTTTTTTACTGACTACACTAACATGACAGATATGTTTGGCAACTTCTGGATTCCTGTTGGGACAGTAATTAGAACCTGAACCAAAACGTCTGGCAGTTTGCTTATTTGGAACAAAAACTTTGGAATTATCAGAAAAAAATTGATTTTTCAAAGTTGTCAGCTACAAAATGTCTTTCGATGACATCACAAAGTTGTGAACGATAATCAACATGGGAAGAAAATGTTTCACTATTTTAAAGGTGTACATCGCTACTTACGGATGTGAAATTATCAACTTTTGAATGAGGTCAATTACGTTGGAATTTTTGTGACACATTACATCCTAACATTCACCTGAACAAATAACTGACTTCGCTTCTTCTGGAAATCTCTATATTAGGCGGCCTATGCGACTTGATGAAATATCTTGGAGGGAGACTAGATAACTGAGATCAACTATAACGTATGAGCTTTGTGTTATCGATAAAGAATGAAGGTAGTAACACATATTGGCAACGAAAAATGATCAAGAAGTGTAAAAGAAACGGATGAAAACGCCGTATTTCAATAATTCATAGTTCGACATTCGTAAGTAACGATCGATGTACGCCTTTAAACAAAAGTTGGTTTCTTTATCATATTAGTGGCATTACCGCCTATCCCAAAGAGCATTTGAAAATATTAGCCGAGTGGACCTTTTAACTTAAAAGAAACGATTTCTGTCAGGCTTTATTTTTTTACAACTTACAGGAAACGGACAACGAGTTTTAGTGCTCGGAGAACACGGTAGTGGAAAGTCGGCACTTCTGAGTAACTGGATACGGCAACAAACAGATACGGACGTTATTGTTCTCTATCATTTTATCGGAGCAAGTGAAGATAGCACAAGTGAGTTAGGTATTTTTGGTTGAAAGTGAATGAAAATCTCGTTCGAAAAGTTCACTGCATTATAGATAGTTCCCAAAACTGAAAAGTAACTGTCTCGGTGTTATTCACCCTTAACAATTCTTCAAAAACGTGTTCAAAAGTAATCGAAAACATTTTTAAACGGCTCAAGAGAAACTTTTCATTTGAAAACATTTGAATTTAAAAACACCGTTTCTAAAATTCTCGAATAACGTTTTATTACGATCTGTATTTTGTCAAAAAAATACGAAACATATTTTTTTTAATTCTTTAACTGCAGTTAGAGTTCAAAACTATTGTCGATCTTTATAAGGCCTATTTTTAACACTAAACGTTTGAATGTCAGAAACGCCGGTACAGTCGTGTGCTAAAGAAGAATCTGATTACAGATTATAGAGCAATATTGTCAAGGCTAACGTCAGAACTACATTACGAGCTGGGTGTAAAAAATTCGGCATCAGAAACCGATTTAGAGCGCAAACTGAATTACAACATTTCTGCAAACGAGCTTGTTGACAATTTCAATGCAAAACTTAGTGAAGCGGCAAAGAATGAAGTCAAAGTTGTGGTTGTGATTGATGGTCTGGAGAAATTGACAAGCCTTGGGAAAACAGGGGAGGTAAGAACTTATTTTTACATTTGTACTGACTTTGGGCTGGCGTCAAAGATTCCAACAGTTTTGATGGAATATATTGTTCATACTCTCCCGATGGTGTCATCATAAAAACAGTTCCTTACTGGGTGAGCTTGTAGGTTGATCTTCAGACGTTTCAATCTGTCCACCAAGGGTTTCACTAATTGATTCTGGTGATAGGCTTCTTGCGTGGGGAACTTCTTTAGCCCTTGGTTGTAAACCGGTGCCAGTATAACACCACGATATCTGTTTATTAGGGGACGCTGTTGCTTGATTTGGATGGACTCTGTTCTTGTCGTTCGCCCATGTCTTCATATAGTTAAATGGTTTATTCAACCGAAGGCATTGGCAGAGTCTAAAAATTGGCCTACACATTTGAATGTATTTTGTGTTCTCTTCTTATTCTAGACTTTGTTTTGGCTACCAAGGGTATTTCCCGATAATGTCACTATGATATTGTCTACGGTGCCAGAAGATTTGGAAAGACTGCAAGTGCTGAGGGAGGATAGGAATTATACCGTCGTCCAACTTGAATCCCTCAAGATGGATGAACGGTCTCAACTGTGCGTTGTAAGTGATCAAATGTTTTTGTTTACAAAATAGTCTGGGTTTGTTTGCTTGATAACTCTAGGATCTCTACGAGCTTTGCCTTTTTTTCGTCTAAATGCCTATCAGTGGGGCGCACAACGCCAAAGTATATCCCTTTCCATTCAGTTATTACATTAATAAAATTCTTGAGGCGACTTAAGTATTCAATTTCTCCTCCTTCTTTCTATACTGTTCATCTCTAAATGGTCTTTAATCTTGCTTGCTGATTGATTTCTGCATCCTTCTGGCGTTCACAAATTACCCCTAAGGCCTTTTCTGTCCGTTTTCACTTTTCCTTAATAAGCACCCTGTTTTCACTAGGAATCATCAGCTGCGCTTTGGAAAAGCTTCAGTATTTGTTATTTATTCCTTGTAGGCACTGTTGAAAGACTCTGGCAAAGAACTGTCGGATTATCAACTAAACACTGTCATTTCATCCGAGAAAACTGGAAACCCGCTGTTCTTAAAGGTGGTTATTGAGGTGAGGTTATGAAGAATATCAAGTGTTTTTGGCCTATGAAGGTTAATATACATGTAGCTTGAATAAATACAACACATGTTTTTAAGCGTGACATGTTTCGGTGTCCTCCACCATTTTCAAACGTATAACGAACAAGCTATAGCCGGTTGGCTGCATACAAAACAACAATCAGTATAGAAACATTCAATAAATGACAAACAAGATTGAATAACTTAAATGTTTAAAATACGACGATAACTGTTATATTTAGTCCAATAAAGCTCCACACGTTACGGGCGTTGCCCTTCATCACTGGGAAATGAATACTGACACGAATACAGAACAACAATTCAAACATGGAACAACCCAACAGGGGTGGACAATACAGAACTGAAATTATAAATAATAATTTTGTTATGACGGGAAGTGGCTTGCAAAACCAATATCCCTATTTAATCCCAGGATATGTGTACCAAACTTAAGAATTGTTTACGAAGATATATATCAGCGGGTCCACCCGACACCCCCAGAACCCAAAGATCGCCCAATGAATAGCCAGGGCGATTAAAATGGTTACCCACAAAGGTACGCCCGTGTTACCGTTTTTGATGGTTGGGGGATGGCCATTCATGCGGGTTCTAAGGGTCCCGGATGTGTCAAATCGGGGCAATTGATACAAAAAATTAATTAAACAATACCCGAACTTTCACAACTGAAAGATTCGGAAATGCGCAACCGTTTACCATTGTAATTAAAAAATGACTTAGTATCACAAATATGTTTACACGTTAAACATCTATATTTTCCGCAAGGAAAAGTGCCAGCTATCTGCCGTTATGAACAGAAAGATCGCTGGAAACAAGAGAATGGCGAAAATTAGGGGGTTGTCGACTCCCTTGGTCGACTAGTTTGGTACACATATCCTGGGATTAAATAGTGAAATTGGTTTTGCAAGCCATTTCCCGTCATAACAAATTGTTATTTGTAATTTCAGTTCTGTATTCTCCACCCCTGTTGGGTTGTTCCATGTTTGTATTGTTGTTCTGTTTTCGACTATTCGTGTAACTTATCTGATCAGACATTTGTTATTTATCGACTGTAGTAATTTGAGCATAACTTTTCAGGAAATGTGCGTATTCGGCTACTTTTTCAAGCTGGATAAAAAGGTGGAGTCGCTGGTAGAATCAAAAAGGTATTTTCATTTCTGCAGTGTCTAATATTAGACCATTTTTGCCTTTTTACCTATGGACTCTAAAATGTCGACCGAAGTGTATTTGCTTACGTATCTCATTCGTAATGCTGATGATGACATCTTAACATTTTCAGAAATGCAATAGATATAGTGTACACAATTTCAGTAAGAGACGCACTCACATCGGCCAAAAATGTAATAACTGTAACTGAATCTTATATTCTTCTTTTTTTTCAGTACCGACGAACTATTTGGAAAAGTTTTGGAACGATTAGAAGAAGATTACAATGAGAGTTCGACTGCAGATAACCTTGTCAAGCAGGTAATCAACATTAATAGTAAAAGCTACAGTATATTGCAAAGAAAAACAGACAGAAGAACGTCTCGCGTGCCGGTCTTCTGGCAGAAATACGCGCGATGGCGCATTATTGCCAACTTTTTGACGCTCTTTAGCCATTGTTGACATTATTTAGACGCATTTTTG
The DNA here is from genome assembly GCA_028565715.1 of Phoronis pallida. Classification (NCBI taxonomy): domain Eukaryota; kingdom Metazoa; phylum Phoronida; family Phoronidae; genus Phoronis; species Phoronis pallida. The sequence continues at coordinate 11,023 of JAOXYC010194798.1, forward strand.
CCAGCGTTTTGACGCTCTTTTGTCTAGGCATATTTCTGGCAGAAAAACGCCTTGCCCTAGCTTTGTCTGTTTTTCTTTGCAATTTACTGTACGTGTATTTACTATCTAACATTCAGAATACAACTCGGGAAACGTTCCGAACGTGATTATATACTCAACTAGACTATCAGGTGTTTATTCAATGCATCAATCGCCCTGAAAACAAACGACTAAAGGGGGGAGCGTGCCTTGGAAGAATTCATCATAATGACTGAAATTAGAATATTTAATTTTTTCCAGGTTTTTTGCACAATATTTGTGGCTGATGGGAGAATACAAGAAAATGATTTGATATCGATGTTCAAAATTCCTTCCCACGTTTGGTCGCCACTGTTTTTTGCCTTTGAAAAGTTGCTAGTTATCCGCTCCGGACTACTCGGGTAAGTCTAAGTCACAGCCCCGTCGAACTCTTCATCGGGCGGAGTTCAGTCTAGAGTACATAAACGTCATGACTTACTTTGCATTTCAAAAATGATAATCAAAAGGGACGGTGTGCGGCTGCGAAAATACAAAAACCTTCGAAGATTCTGCGTTCTTTTCAAAACAACGTCTTTTTCACAAAGTCGACCTCTAAGTGTAGGTAAAAAAAAGGTAACCGACTCGAACCCTGTAATTATACAGGGATTAGTATCATGAATTTACTTGCTAAGTTGTATGACTCTGTGCTTGCTGATCGGTTTTTGATGTGGTATCGCCCACGTCAAGAACAGGCAGGGGCTCAGAAAGGCCGCGGTTGCGAAGAACAGATACTGACCACAAGACTTTTGATTGACATTGCCAAAAAATCAAAAAAATGTCTGTATGTTGCATTTGTCGATTATGAAAAAGCATATGATAAAGTCAATAGGAAAATTCTCTTGCAGATACTAAAAGAAAAGGGATGTGGTGCGCGTTACCTGCGCGCTATCGCCAAGTCATTGTGCCCCTCCCTATGTA